>VDFB02000010.1:1171082-1249145 GCA_007258455.2 Sequoia sempervirens | reverse complement strand
AAAGCACATGATATTGTGTGCTACTATAGGAGCCTTAACGAGGTCATATATTAACACCACACACTACTAGCTGTTACTACACATGCCTTGAAATCCAAGTTGAGAGACATACACAGAGAACATTCTACCACTTAAATATTTTTTCATGTTAAAAATATCCTTCAAAACATAAGAATATGATATAAATAGTGTAGACATACTCTCCTATGAAATCGTACAAAAAAATTGCATTTTTGAAAGAAATTCTGACCATAGTTGTATTGCTAGAGAAATATCTCTATCCTGAGAACTAAATTGAAACATACAGATATAGACCTATATACCACTATTGTCATAGAGAATAGATGTAAGCATGATATTTAAGCATACAAAAGTTATACACGCACTCCTCAATAACTAATAATGTATATTTCTTGATTTTGCATCTTGGTAGTAAAATTACCAACATAGAACAAATTGAACTTCTGACATCAATGAAATTACTAAAAAAAATTGACAATAACCTTTGACATCAATGAAAACCTATGTTCAACACCTTTTTCTATGAAAACCTAGACTAGATATATACAAACTAATACACAAAATGCTCTGCTTGCAAAATTCTCCAAGATCTTGATAAAATGCCCCTAAATTCCCTTTTATAGAAATAAGGGAGAAAACAAGCTTTAGGCCATGGAAAGATGTCACATTTTCATTTGACAATATTGTCCTTAGCAGATTAGGAAAAACAAGTTACAACTGCCCCATGGGGAGAAACAAATCTTCTACTACAAGACAAAATAGTTGCATATGTCATTGAAAAAGATATTTACTGGTCCCAAAATGATGAAAGAGGAAATGTAGAAGTGCAATTAATTTTTTGTGCTCTTCCACCACCTCTTATAAGTTCAAAAAACTTTGAGGAAGAAGATTACTTGGCCACATAGGACAAAATAGGCCTCACTTTGCAAAAAGACAAGAGATATAGGAGACATTTATTCAATATATTTTTCCACCCATGAACTGTACTCTTCTTTTGAAGGCCACTAAAAATTCAAGAGCTTATGAGCTTCATTGTTATGATAATTATACCTTGCATATGCGATTTCTCTTGTTTCCCTTGTAAAAATGTCTAGGTTAGTCTCTAATTTGAATAAGTTATCAATTGAATTATTTAAGAGAGTTAACTCTTGTTTGCCATCCATATAAATATATGATGACAATGAGAAAATTATTCCTATAAATTATTCCTTCCATACATACGAATAATTGATTGTAATTGAATTATCCATAATTTTAGGAATTATTCCATATTCCATGCCTTTAAATATCTTCAATTTTGATTTAAACTACATATCAAGCTTTGTCTAAAAACTAGAAACCTCCCTCATTAACTCTACTTGTTTACTTATTTGTACTAAATTCTTGGGGGCACTTCCATCAAAATATGTCATTTTAATCATTTCCTTTATTGAGGTAGCCCTCAAGACCCACCTACTCAGCACATCTTGGAAGTTATTTTGAATTTTCCTATGCTTAGCATAAGATTTATGAAGTCCATCAAATGCACTCCAAGCTCCCTCAATATTTTGTAAAACACATGATAACCTATGACCTAAAATTTCATTAATAATATTAGTGGCTATTGATTTAGCCTCTTCTTTGGCCTTCTTCTCTCTTTCCTTTCTTTGCTTCAGTTGATCATTCAACTCCTTTATTCTTGGAGATAAAGTTTCTCTATCTTGCATAGAGAAATCTATATATGTGGATGGAGGAAGTCAAGGAGTTGCAAATTGGGGTTGTGGAAGTTGAGATACCACCTTATTGTATTGATCCTACAATTTTACATGCTTATCATGTAAATTTCCATACTCTTCCTCCTATCTCTTGGTAGTTTCAACACTAAACATGGTTGTATGCACACCTAAAGGTACTACATATAGTGTGAATGTATCATATGTTCTTTTAATGATCACATTCCCTTTGATATCCTTAATAGAATCAACCACTCTTGGTTTGTTTGTGGTAGGGGCTATTGCCCATATAACCAGGGCTTGCAAGTTAGTATTGAATCCTGACCCAAAATATACATATTCAACCTGCTCGTCTGAATTAAATACACCATCATCTTGATGCTTGATTGTATCCAGAGCAATGGTTGATGTAAGGTCCCATTTTGGTAGAAAGAGGATTCCAATTTATTTTACCATCCTTCTTCCCTCATCTGGAGTAATTCTTGAGGCATCAAAGTTTATTTCTTGAAGGACTCACTTAGTATTTTCCTCATGTTTTGAAGGATCAACTCCCTCCTTTTCCTGTTTTAGCCTTTCACTAAACTCATTCTACTTGACCTTAATAATGAATTTTTTGAACTCCTTAGAAGTTACAAAGGTATCATCATCAATGAATTTGGAGCAAGCTAGAACTCTAACATCATCATGGAATAATTCATCACTATAAAATTCAACTGCAAGTCTATTGTTAGGCACTTGTTAGTTGTTCATCTCCTTGATTGACTTGAGGGGAAGGGAAATGTTGATTAACCTTCTCATCTCCTAGCATGTTCTCTATAGATTCTTCTTTCCTACTCTCCACTTCTTTTGGATTAATTGAATAATCAACTAATGGTTGAAATCCATCTGGTCTTGAATGGCTTGGGGTATCTTACATTGAGGATTGTGTTGACATGTCTTCTTGTTGAATAGGTTATTCAAATTCTTCTTTAGGCCCTTGCTCAAATGGAATCCTCTTGAAATATGTACCAATTTCAAAATATAAAATATATTTTCCATCCTCTCAATAGGGTTTTTGATGTTTGCAAAGGGGATGGCATAAGAAGGATTGTTTACTATCCTTTTTTCCTTGGATTGGACCATAAAGATCCATTGTTGTTTCCTCCTTCACCTCATCATCTCTTCTGATATTTCTAATGAAATCATCAAAAGAATGTAATTGGTGATAATAATGGGATCTACCTCTTTCCAATCTTATTTTATTTATTCACCCCTTAGGGTCACAATTCTTAGAAGGATCCACTTTCGTTCTATAACTCTATAGCATGGTTGGTAAAAATTCCAAGCCTTTTTTGCATTTATATTGAAATAGAAAATATCATTCCCCCTAGGACGAGTGATCCTTTCTTAATGAGTCTAAAATGAAACTTATCTGTCTCATTAAGTTGCCACATTATCTCCATGAATGCAAGTCTATCTGTCACAAATTTTGGAAGATAATTTAGTTGAACTGGGGTGTCAAATACTCTAAAAATTGTGCAATTGGTATGCAAATACAAATCTCCTTAGTTGTGATCAATCTTCTCATCAAGATCAAATTTTAGGGGCCTAAGGAACTTGACAACCCTTCTGAAATCTCGTCCTTTGGCTTGAGGCGAAGATTTTTCAAGATCTTGTATAGAGACATTCTCAAATACTAAATAGTTGGCAAAGGAGCAATGGGAATCCCAAATGTATGTCCACATTTGGATTGGAAATTTGTTTCCTTCATCATGGGTTTTAAGATTCAAGGGAATAGTCCAAATCTTTGAACCACTATATAGAATCATGTGTAGCAACAAAGAGTACCACTTGAAGTATAGACCATCCTTGGGGTCTTTCAAATATGTTAACTGCTTGTGCATCTCCTCTGCAATGCATACAACATAATCAAAGATTCTATTGACATCCCTGTGTTGGATGTATGCAACCAACATCATCATGTAAATTGTATTTTTTAATTTATAGTCCTCTTTGAGGACTTGACATAGAGCAAAGTAAGTATTAGTGAAATAGTCTTCAAAGATATCGAAGTTAAAAGGTTAGACTTCATCCTTACAAATTTTTACTGTTTTCTTATTTGAACCTCTTCTTCTACATTGTGACAACCAGATCACCCTGAAACTATGCTTATTCTTGTCCCATTATCTTCTGAGAGAAACAAAATCATTTCTTACACTAGAAAAAACATTTAGGTCAAAAGTATCATTTATTTGTTTCCTAGAAATTTCCAACAAAGGTGCACCCACTTGACTTTTGGTGACCCTATCTTTCTCATCATATTCATAAGCTAGGGCTCTTATCAAGTCAACATTAACAAACATATTTGGGAATAAAAACTTCCCAAATCTTCTATCCACAAATTTGACACTGGCCTATTATATCTACTTTTATATCTATATTCAAACAATGTCCAACCATGTAGAATGATGACATCCCTAATTTGTCCTGCTATATCTTGCAACCTATCTGTTAAAACCCATATTCCTTGAGCATAATTTTCTCATTTAATATACTTGAGAAATCGAGTCATTAGGCCATCCTCCATAAATATTTTGGTTCCCTCTGAATTTACACTTGATTGACTCATTTTAGGGTTTTTAACAGTTTCAAATTGTCTAGGGTTTTTCTTTATAAAATTACAAATATTCCTAGGGTTTTCATTCCTTTTCTAAGAACTCAAAAAAATAACCTAATTTTTTTCTTTATAACCCTTGTGATAATTTACAACCAATTTCAAAATTACAATAAACCGAAGTACTTACCCGAAATTGCTTGGAAACCCTAATTTTTTTTATTGAAATTTGGTTTTAAAGAGCTCCAATCTTCAAAAATCACAAATGTGCTTTCAATTATGATGATAAGTAAGAATATTATTTGTTCTATCACCTTCAAAAAGCAATGCTAAGCCTTAATTGCTGAAATAATTGTTCACACGAATGAAACTAAACATCGACAACTAACCATTCTTGTTTCAATTCCAGTCGTTGATTTGGGTGTTTTTCATATAAGATCAACAATTGGAACATACTATCACTATGCCACATATTCCATTTGAATAACCTTTTATAAAAATATGTCATGAAGAACCTTTGTGCTAAAGTCTAGAATTGACACACATCCCGCTTCTTTTTTTTGTTGCCCGACACATTTTGGTTTTGTGTTGCTTCTTATTCGCTATTGTTGAGCGCATTTTTCCTTATGTGCTTTGTGAACAAATATGTACTCCTTATAAACCATGCACTAAAAGGAACAAGTGCCAAGTGTCCACCTATGCTAAGTGTGTTTTATTTATGTGTTTGTAAAAGATAAATGCTCTCTGAAGGGATTGACGCATGTATCATGTGGGGTGAGATTCTTAGCGCTTAAGTTATAAATTTAGACATGTGCAAAAAAATGTTCTTAAGGATGCACCAGGAAAAGGGGTCAACATTAGTGACATGAGGGACATAGACTTGGGGTTTTAATAAATTTTGGAAAAGGTATTAACAATCCATGGGTCCAACCAGTATGCTTAGTAGAAGGGGCCAATTAAAACATGAGATAAAGGCACATAAGCCATAACTTGAGAGGTGGTCAACACAGGAATAAAATAAAAATGTTACCACCACACCTAGACCAAGGGTTTTTCTAAGGTTTAAGCATTTGAAAGGTAACTGTCATAATAAATCCTAATGAAAGAAGACATATTTCAAAAGAAGGATCAAGGAGAAAAATTGAAAGCCATGAAAAGTGAAAACATGCCACCAGCTTAATCAATCTATTTGCAATATTTTAATTTTAAAATAATTTTATTATTTAATTAAATAAATGATTATTTCCCCTTCATCTTGATAATTGAATGATTTTTAATTATTTAATTCTAATTCTCAATTTTCACTCATTTCCACTTTAATTAAATAATTTCAAATTATTTAAATTAAATTATCTATTTCATCACTCTTCCTTTATATTGATTAAATAATTAACATTATTTGATTAATTTACAAATTATTCCTCTTTCTTGAGTTTAATTAAATAAATTATTATTATTTAATTAATCCATTCCCCATTCCCACTTCTCAAATTGAATAATTATTTTTGATTATTTAATTTATCTAATTATTTATCAATATTATCTTCTTAAATAAATAAAACTATTTATTCATTCATTCATTTTTACCTTGTGCATTCGATTAATAATTACTTCATTTAATTATTAATTATCCATGCATTTATACCTCACCAGCTAAATGAGACTTACTTTCAATTCATTCCTTAATCAATTCCAGTCCACTACCAATCACTTTGAGTTCATTGATCAAAAATTTTATTCACTAACCATCAGTCACACTTATCTCTTCAATCAATTCTCATAACTAACTCATTTGATTAGTTAGGTACAATAAGAGATTAGTTAACTCTTTGCAAGTATGAAGGTGTTTTCATTGATGTCAACAAGTTGGTGTTGTTATTTATGTCAACTATGTGTTGAGGAAGATTGTTGCATGATGAAGATGCCGAGGATATTGAGAAAATTGTGAAAAAGAGGGAAACAGTTTGTTGCAAGTTGTGCATGTATAGTTGAGATATTGAGGGAGTGTTGTGAGTACATGGAGCTATCTTTATGTTGTAGTGTTTGGAGATGTGTTGGAGTGAAGTAATGTTCTTAGATGTTGTCTCTAGCACTTGGTTTCCAAGTGCTTTTGAGAAATTTGATAAATAGAGAAAATAGTGTTGTGCAAGTGTTCAAAACGTGCTCTAGGATGTGCTCCGCATTTCTTCTATGTTGATGCTATGCCTGCATGGATCTGATATGTTGTTCAATGTTTTGCAGTAGTTGCTATATCCAGAGTTTGGGTTTCTGGATCGTTGTGCAGAGTGAGATATGTTCACCAGTGTGTGAACTAGGTTTTTTAGTGGTGTTTGTTGTGGCTTGGGAAAAATGTATTTTCTCTGCATTTCTCCTTAGTTTGGATCTAGTTGTGTGGATCTGGGTTGTTGCTTATAATGTTTATATCTTTCATAATTCAAGGTTTCTCTTGATTTGGTACAATACAATGTGTGTTTCATGTATCAGTGTGCGTATGAGGACATCTAGATGTTCTGGGTTGAAGTATTTCTATGATGAAAGTTTGGATTTGTTGGATCTTAGGTGGTTCGTGGATTGTTCTAGATTGTGTAAAAGATATTTGTGTACTCCACACGTCATCTTGATTAAATGGGAAGCATGTACTTAATAGTTTTATGGTGTTTAGCATGGGTAACAGTCAACTTGGTGTTAACACTACATGCAAAGCTTGTGGAAGCATGTTGAAGTGTGTTAGGGCATATTTGGGTCCTAACTAAGGATTTATATGGGTCTCCTTCATTCCTCTCCACTACGGTAATGCTTGGGTGCCGACCTAATTTGAAATTTTAAAAGTATAGGATGTGTTGCGGACCTTGGAGAAAGATTTCAAGGTTGAGGATGATATAAATAAGAGTACTATTGTTAGAAGATCTCAAGATAGATGTGAGAAAGATGGGAGTGATGAGTGTGGTGTGAATCATAGAAGTATAGCTACGAATTTGAGCAAAGTAATGCAAACTTCAAAGTGTTGGAATTTTGAAGGTAGTGAGCTGAAGGCGTCCACAATTTTCAAACAAGGCTGCAAAAGTATTGGAGCAATTGTGGTGGATTCCTTGTTGCATTGAGAATTTTTTCTCTGTGTAACATTTCTCTTCTATCTTATTTTTCTTTCTGTGGTAGTGAGCCCTAGCTATGAGCCTTTTTAGATAATGCGTCCTATTCTGGTAGTGAGCCCTTGTATTAGTTTTGCAATTACTTATATTGTGAGCTAATTCTCACCATGGTTGTTCCCTCATTAGGTTTTCCACATAAATCTGGTGTTCTCTTGTGTATAGTGTTGTTGTTTCAATTTTGGTTATCTACATTTCATGATTAATCACTTTAACATAACAAGTGCCATGTAGTGGCTAGTACTTGCCTTTATAGTATTTTAGATTTAATAAACAAAAAGTAAGTTTTGTTAAAGTGAATAAAATTAAATGTAAATAAATTGTTAATTATAGTATTAACATAATAGCTACATGCATTTATATTAATATTAATAATTATTAACTTATTTTAATTATATTATATAAAAATCAATTATATTGAAAAATAATTATATATTTAAATTTTTAATATTATAAAGATATTATAAATATCAACCAAAATAAAATAAAATCAAATGTTAGTATAATATTATTATAAGAAAAAATGATAATTATATAAATATAAAATATTCTAATAATTATGCTACATAGTAATATATATAATATAATTTAAATTTATTATATTATATTAAATAATATTTACTGATTATATAATATAAATTTAAATAATAATTTTTAAATTATTTTATATTAAATAAAAATAATAAAATGGAATGATTATATAATACAATTATAAGAAAGAATTAAATAATAATTATTAAACATAAAATTTATATAATTTTTTTGTTAAATAACACACTTAATAACAAAAACAATCCCGCTTTGCTCCTCCTGCCCTGCAATTTTCAAATTTTGATCATGCCTGCTGGTTTTGGGGAGACCTCTGTCTCTCCCCAGCCTGACCCTCCACTAGATACAAAAAATATTCACTCACATGCGCATTTTGGGGATGTGGAGTTTGTCTTGGGTAACTTCGGTGCACTTGCTAAATCTCCAACTAGTGGGGACAATGGGGGCCGCCGGGGGTAGCCCTTTCCAAGACTAGCTAGAAAGACATCCTTTCGGGGTCTAGAGATAGTGCCCTAGAGTTTGTCGGTTCTGAGATTACTCTAATGGACAAAGGCACTGAGCTCTGCCTTCCTGATGATGTTATGGAGGAGGTTGTTGGTTCGCTTCACCTGGGCTTGGTGGGAAGATTCTTGGATTTTAGGCCAATGATTGATATGGTCCGTAGATGGGCTAATGATAAATGGAAGCTGAAGGGCAGTGTGTCTATCTTGGAAATGCCTGGTGGTCTATTCCTGTTTAAGTTTACTGCTGAGGAGGACCTGGTTCTTGTCCTCTCAGGTACTTGGGCCTATGGTAAACATTTTCTTTCTCTGGCTAAATGGAGAACAGGTTTCGACCCCTCAGCGGATCTTACCCATTTGGCCCCTGTTTGGGTTCGTTTTCCTGGCCTTCCACTGGAATTCTGGGATGAAAGGATTTTTAGGTGGATTGGGAACTCCTTTGGTAGCTTTGTGGCAGCGTACGCAGTCACTCTAGCAAAATCCAGGTTGGTGTTTGCCTGATTTTGTGTTAATGTCTCCATTAAAAAAGCTCTTCCCAACTTTATCACTCTTAAATCTAAATGGAGGAAGTGGACTCAAGCTCTTGTTTATGAGAATGCCACCTTGTTCTGCCAGAAGTGTGGTAAACAGGGTCATATTATTTCTAACTACAAGAAGGTTGTTATAAAGGATGCTCTGTTGAAAGAGAAAAATCCTTCCTGCCCTCCGGTGTTACAAGATAAACTGCTTGACCCAAGCACAAGCGGGGTTGGTGAGACATTGAAATCGAGTGATTTAGATGACTACCCCTTCATTGAAGGGTTAAATGAACTACTAAAATCCCCTATCTCTAGGGAAAAGATGGAAACTAATTCAAAGATAAGCTGCTCCAAAGGGTTAGAAGAGGGTGAAGTCTCCCCTCTAATGGATGTGGATCTGGTGTCGGGCTCCCGTGTTCGTCAGGGGAAGGAAATATCTGGTTTTTCTCCTTTTTTTGTTGTGTGTCTGAATTTTTCCAAGAAGAAGTTGGATGTCGATGGTGCTGACAATCCTGGATGTGAGACCTTGGTGGATGTTTTAGCCTCTTCTCAGTGTTTGGAGGGTGCCTTGTTCACCACCCCCTCTAAGTAAGTTCATACTAACTCATGTATTCCCACTTCTCAACTAGCTTCTATGGAAGACTGTTATGGGGAGGTAACTAAGTCTGTTATTCTCTCCCCGAACTCTAAATCATGTTCTTTGATAGCCCAGTCAGAGGGTGATAACTTGGAGGACTGGAATAACTCAAAAAGGAAAACGAGGAACAAGAAAGTGGATGTTGGAACTGAGAGTAGAGTTGGAAGACCTTCAGAAAGGTTGTCTAGGCACAAAGCCATGACTAGGGACATTGCCAATGGCAGGCAATCTACCCTTGATTCAGCTCACAAAGGTAAGAAATGAAGTTCCTTTCATGGAACATGAGAGGACTAAACAGTCCTCTAAAAAAATGCGCCTTAAGGCAATATATTATTGATATGAAGATTGATATCCTTTTGCTCCAGGAAGTCAAAATGACTCACCAGACATTTTCCTTTGATGTCAACAAAATTTGGCCGGGATCTGCCTTCTTTTATAGTGAGGCAGATGGTACTTCGGGAGGTATTGCCACCTTGTGGAATCCTACTAAAGTTTTGGGTGAAGCCTTTGCTTTTTCTCAGAATTACCTTGCTGTGACTCTTAAAGTTGATAATCTCACCTGGCATTTGTTTAATATCTATGTGCTAAATTCTAGAGGTGGAAGAAAAAATGTGGGAGGAAGTGTCATCTTTAATATTGAGTGACAACAATGCGTTGTATATGATGGCTGGAGACTTTAATTCCCCCTTTTTCCTTCGGAGAACCTGGGTGGCCTAATGGACTATAGTGATAGTATGAATGATCTGGCTGAATTCATTAACAATTCTTGATTGTTTGACTTGGAGTTAAAGGGAAACCCTTTCACGTGGTTGAATAATAGAAAGGGAAATCACCTTATTCAGGTTTGGTTGGATAGGGTCCTTGTCTCGGCCGGTTGGGCCCTGGGATGCAATGCCTCCCTTGCCTCCCTCCCTAGGACTGTCTCTGACCATAGTCCTATCCTCCTTCAGTGGTCGAACAAGCCGTTTTTGGGCCCACACCCTTTTAGATTTGAGATTATGTGGATGTCTCACCAAGATTTTAGAAAACACATTGAGACTTGGTGGAGCCACCATGTTCAAGGACCGACAATGTATAGAATATCCCAAAAACTGGAGCTTATTAGAAAAGAAGTCAAAGGTTGGTCCAAGGTGACTTTTGGCGACTTCTTCAAAACTAAAAAGATGATCAAGGATAAGTTTGAGGGGATCGAAAAGCTTATGGCCTCGGGCCATTCTCTGCAACCTTTACATGTTGAAGAGGAAAATTGGAGAAAAAAATGGAAGGATATTTTAAGTAAAGAAGAAATATACTAGAAGCAAAGATCAAGAGTCCAATGGCTGAAGGAGGGCCATAGGGACTCTTCCTTTTTTCATAGGATGACCAACAAACATAAGAAGAGGAATACCATCAAGTGTTTGATGAATGATTTTAATTAGGAATTCAAGGAGGCTGACAAAATTGGGGAGGTTGATGAACAATATTTTAGACAGATCTACTCAGATTTTGGCAACTCCCCTTCTACTGAGCTTCAGGCGAGGCTCCTGGGACACCTCCCGCATGGTATAAGTGAGCACAAAAATCTTCAACTTTGTGCCCCTATGACTGAGGAAGAGGTTCAAACTGTTGTGTTTGCTATGGGAGCCTATAAAGCTTTGGGACTTGATGGTTTCCCCCTAGCTTTCTTTCAAGAATATTGGGACATTGTCAGCTACGATGTTACCATGGTTGTTAAATATTTCTTCAGGACTGGTAAATTGTTAAAGAAATTGAACAATACTCTTATTTTGCGAGTCCCTAAAGTGCAATATCCTAAGCACATGACTGACTTTAGACCTATAAGTCTATTTAACACTGTTTACAAGATTTTTTCCAAATTCCTTGTCAACCGATTGAAGCCTTTATTAGATAAAATTATCAGTAGATGTCAGAATGGGTTTGTGCCAGGAAGACAAATCCTGGATGTTGCTATTATGAACCATGAAATAATTCATTCTATGGAGAAAAGCAAGAACCAAGGTATGGCTTTCAAACTTGACATTTCTAAAGCCTATGATAGGGTTAGATGAAAGTTTTTGTATTCAGTCCTTGCTAAGTTTGGTTTTAATGATAGAGTGATTGGTATCATTAGAGAGTGTGTGGAATCTTTCTAGTATTCGGTGTTGGTCAATGGGATTCCTTGGGGGTTCTTTAAGGAAGGAAAAGGGCTTAGGAAGGGGGACCCCCTTTCTCCCTACCTATTCATTATGGTGGTTGAGTTTCTGGGTAGGAACTTTCTATCCTTACTCAACTTAGGGAAAATTCAGGGGATCAAAGTTGCCTCCACCCTACCCCCCTCTATTCTCCAACAGTTTGTTGATGATACGTTTCTTTTTGGAAAGTCCTTAGTGATTGAAGCTAGAGAATGAAAATGCCTCCTTCAGGATTATGCTTGTTCCTCTGGTCAATGCATAAATTATAACAAAAGTAGTCTCTATTTCTTCAACACTAGAGCTGATCTCCAAGCTAATATTTTAACCATCCTGGGTTGTCTTAGTGCTTATCTTCTAGGAGTCTACCCGGGTCTGCCGCTTACTATTAAGGAGGTGTCACACAAATTTTAGAAAAGTATTTTGGAGAGAATGCAAAAGAAACTTGCTGGTTGGAAAGGTCAAATTCTTAGTAATGCTGGTAAACTCCAACTTCTTAAGGCCTCCCTTTAAGGAATTCCAGTTTACTTCCTCTCTCTCTTTAGGATTTCAGGCTCCATGGCTGAAAAGCTAGAAAGAATTCAAAGATCCTTTCTCTGGATGGGAGTGGAGGAGAAGAAAAGGCTAGCCCTTGTGAATTGGGACACTGTCTGTCACCCCAAATGCCAAGGGGGATTGGGGATTAGGAAGATTACTAATCTGAATAAAGCCCTTATTGCCAAGATTGGCTAGAGTTTGGTGCAGGAAAAGGCTGAATGGTGTAGAATAATGAAGGCTAAATATCTTAATCAGAGACATTTTTTTAGAGCCTTGGACCTGGTTGATCTCCCTCCTGGCTCTAAAATTTGGAACAATATTCTTAAGTGTAGGTCCCTCTTGAAGGAAGGGGTTAGATGGAAAATTGGAAATGGGAGATCAATTAGGTTCTAGGAGGATAGCTGGATTGGGAGTAGACCCCTTGTTGATAGTCATTTTAATATATTGAGGGAGCATGCTAAAGATCTCATTGGTACTTATATTACTGATTATACTTCAACTAGAGCTAAATGGAAAATTATGAATTTGTCTTTCTTACATTGGCCGAACCTTTTGCCAAAGGTTGTGGAGCTCCAGGAGCCTCTGAATATGGTTAGACTCCCTTTATTTCCCAAGGATGACAGGATTTTCTGGACAAAGAACCACTAAGGGGAATTCATTGTTAAGTCTACTTACCAACTGCTTCTTAAGTTTGATGGTGATGAGCAGTGTTGGAAGAAGGTGTGGATTCATTAGCTCATCCCTATAATAAATTTCTTTTGGTGGACTCCCATCCATGGGAAAATTTTAACTATTGATAATCTTGTTAAGAGGGGCTTTCAATTCCCTAATTGGTGTACTCTTTGTAGAAGGGAAGAAGAAACTATCTCCCATCTTTTTATTCACTGCCAGTGTGCTGCCTAGGTCTGGTAGAATGTTTTACAAAGGTTGAACATCTCTTGGGTCTTTGATAGAGATATTCACCAATTCATCTTAAATTGGAAATGCCCCTCCAAACATCCGTTAATCAGACTACTCTGGCAACTTATTCCACCTCACGTTTGTTGGTGTCTATGGAAAGAAAGGAATAACAAGATTTTCAGAGAAACGGTGAACAATGTGGAAGGTTTGCTAATAAGCCTTAATAAGCTTCTTCTGGATAACATTTCAACCTGCAAATGGAAAACGCCTAGTAATCCCCCGACTACTTGGGATAGAAGCATAACTACTATTTTGGAAATTTCCTAGTGAGTTCCAGAGATTTGATAATTCCAAAGTGATCATTAGGAAGCATACTAGATGGAGAACCCCTAAGCCGCCCTGGGTTAAGCTTAATTTTGATGGGGCGGCTAGGGGAGGTGGTATTATCAAGGGTTATACTGGCTACCTAGTGGTTGCCTATGTTGGGAAACTGAAAGATCACACTAGCAATCAGGCTGAAGGCATGGCTCTTTTTTGGGGTCTTAGAATTGCGCTGTCACTCAACATCAAGACCATGGAAATTGAAGGTGACTCGATGCTAATTGTGGAAGTCACTAAAGGAAAGATGAAGGCGAGGTGGTCTTTAAAAGGTATTATGGAGGAAATTTACTCCCTCCTAAATGGTCTTCAAGACTTTTCTATCCAACATGTCTATAGAGAGGGGAATGTGACTGCTGACAGTTTGGTGGCAGTGGGTCTTGATATTGAAGGGCTATGGTGCTGGCTAAAAGTTGATTTTTTTCCCCCCTCGGCTCTAGTGTGTTTAAGGGAAGATCTCAAACATTTAAATGTTGAGCCCTAGAAGGTGCTTACTTATTTTAGCTGGGTTCCTACTAACTTTGGTTAGTATTTCTAGCGGGAGCATGGTTTTGAATAATTTTTTGTTATGCACGAGGTGATGGATATCATGTGTTTGTCCGTCAATATGTATGGCCTCTTTTGGGCCAATGGTAAGTTAAATCTTTCTACCCCTACTGGCCGATGGAGTCATCATTTTTTGAACTCCCTAAATTTTTGTGCTGAGCCTCATAACTTAGCAGATTTTATTAGATTTTTTGAGCTGGCTATGTATTACGCTGATATCAGGCCCTTATGTTCCTAGGGCGATTTTCATGAGGGAGCTACTACCTTTGCGTGGGATGTGAGCTGTGGCATTTATTGCCTTCATTTTTTACTTTTCTGGTCACTTTTCACCGACCTTTTCCCTTTCGATGCTTCTAGAATTGGTTTCCAACTCTTGTGCCCTGGTTATCTCCTTACTCTTCTGGTGGTCAGCAACTTTTTTGTGGGCTCTATGGGTGGGGACAGAGTGCGTGTGGAGCCAGAAAGGTGTGACGAGTGGAAGGAGGATGCCAGTGTTTGACACATTTGAAAAAAGGGCGGCATTGCCTAGTATATGGAGACCATGACTGGACACGACGAGGGCCTGTCAAGTAAGTTTGTCACCTCTTGGAATGATGTTAGGGTTACCATCGGTGGCATTTCCTTTGAAGTTTCTGAGGAGGTTATTGCTAGAGTTATGGGGCTTTCGAATAGTGGTCGAACCTAGAAGAAAACCATGAAGGTGCTTGACCAGATTAGTCTTAACCAGTTCTTTCGGGGTGAGGAGAAATCAATCAAGCTGCGGGGTGGCTATGACCGCGAGGCGCTCCCAGAGCTGTGGGATAGAGTTTGTATGGTGATCATGAAGTACTTCACGCTGGAAGGAAGGTATGGGGTTTACTACTATTACCACTTTAATTTCCTCAACCACCTTAGGAATCACCAACATATCTCCATTCCTTTTTTCCTATTTCATTCTTTGGATAACACTGTGGCGGAGTTTAATGAAGCCTCATTTTCTAGAAAGAATTATACTATCCTGCACCAAGGCCTTATGTCTAGGCTTTATCATTTTCACATGGCCCTCTGCCCTGCTCGGCCTATCACTGTGCAAGAAGTCCCTTGTCCGCCCACTCTTGATGAAACCTTGGTTTCCTCTGCTCCCCCCTCTGCCATCATTTTGGATGTGTTGGGCCTGAGCAAGAAAAAATTCCTAAAAAATCCTACCTTTAAAGCCCTTCCCCATGGCATGTCCCCTACGAAGGGTCCAGGGGAAAAGGGTAAAGAAAAAAAGTGTCTTGCCCCTACCCCGAGACCTAAGGCAAAAGCCTCTAAGAAAACTAAATTCTGCCTCCACAAAATTGATTCCGACATCGAGATCACTGAAGAAGCTAATACCCATCGTAGATCTAATAGACTGGTCTTTAAGCAAGACAAGGTGGGAAGTCTTAAGGAGGCTTTGGATTCGGATAATGAAAATGGGAGTGACAGTGAAAGCCAAAAGAAAAAGGTGGTGGGAGAGGAGGACTAGTCTATTTCAGCGAGTAGTGCCTACCACATGTCTAAAAGCTTGAAGAAGGACCCTACCAATGTTAATGAGAAGGAAATTAAACCCCGGGCCTCTAATATGGCTGAGGGAAATGCCCCCTTGAAAGAAGATTACAATAAAAAAGAACAGGCTTGGGACGAAGTTGGCAAGCTAAAAGGGAGAATTGAGAGGCTGGAAAAAAAGGTTCAAGAGGTGTCTCACTTTGCCCTGAAGGTCATGCACAGGTCAACTACTAGTTTATACTTGTTGCAGAAGGACAAGTCTGCGGATGATGGTGAGGAAGACGCTGGCTTTAAGGAGTTGCTCAAGTTCCTCATGGCGGATTGGGCGACTGCTATTCAAGACAAACCATGCATGGAGGAAAAGAATTAGGCTTTTGGCTCTTTATGTTTTTTCATAGTTTTTCTATGACTTTTACTATGTATATGTTGTTTTTTAACTGGTTTGACCCTTGGGGGTCTATGGACTCAATTGTTCCGTATCATGCCTGCATGATGGACTTTGATTATCTTGTGTTTACTGTTGTTTTAGGGTTTTTGATATGATTTTCTATGGGTGATGGCTTGGTTTACTCTGTTGTCAGTGTTGTTAATGTGTTTGCTCTGGATGGCCTTTGGTGCCTTGTTTTGATGGGACAACACACTTGTTTTTGTTGCTTTTTATATCAAAAACAATATGTATAATATAATTTATGTGAAATAATAAAAAAATAAATCTATTAATTATCATTAAAGTTATTAAACATAAATAATAATAATATTCTAAATGTTAATATATTAATAGAAACGTGACATAATTATTATATGACAAATTAATATTAATAATTAATAATTTTAGTTCAATATGTGAATTTAAATATATAATTTTCTTATTACTATTATTATTATTTAATTTATCTCTAATTTATTACTACGGCTATCTTTTTCCTCCTCCATTTCATCATTACATTGAATCTCATTTATATTATTTAACTAAGAGAAATTTTATTATTCTATAATAATACAAAGAAATTTTATTATTGTTTATTTTTTCTTATTTATTTGTGTTATGAATCTATCTAGATAAATATTTCAGTATAGACATCTCAAAAAATTATCAATATACATAAAAATTTAAAACACAATAGAATAAATATATAAATATATAATATTTAATATTAAGAAAATAATAAATTTTTAAAAATCAAAATTAACAATTACATAAAAAATAAATAGATACTTTTATTTATTATAACGTTAAACATAGAAGAATGTTAAAATGATTATGGTGGAATATGGTTTATTTCAAAATCAAAAGTTAGTATACTACAACAAATGATTTCCCCCGTATTTTTACAAGTACAAAAGTCAGATAAAAACAAAAAATAAATAATGCTAGCACCTAAGTGTAATATTGTAAAATATGGATAGTAAGAAGAAAAAAAGTATGCATAGTAAAATTATTAGTAGAGATATAAGTAAATAAATTTGTTATGTAGATGAATTCAAAATCTAGTGAACACTTTGTATTTGTAAGTTTTATGTACGAAGGGTTAAGAATGGGAGGAAAATGCATGGGAGGACTATAATGCATCGTCATCCCAACATTTCTCTACCTCTTCTCAGAATTCTACTTTCTTCTTCAAGGTAATAACTAACTATATTAATACTTCTACTTATTTTGTCAATAATAGTTTGATGTCAATAATTTTTTTACGGAGGTAAATAATTCAAGTGGTTTACAACTTTCCAAGTTTATAATTGTGTATATGTTTGAAAAATGAAATAAAATATAGTAATATATGTTTCTTAAAAATAGGCAAAAGAATAGTTTACTTTTCTAAAAATAGGCAAATGAATAGTTCTTTTTCTAAAAAATAGGCAAAAGAATAGTTCTTTTTCCTAAAAAATAGGCAAAAGAATTGTTCATTTTCATTTTCCCTTAAAATCTCTCAATAACACCCACAACTTTTTAACCAATCATATTCACAATAAATAATTTTTATAATCTATAAAATTAAATATTTTGCAAGTTCACTTTACAAAATTCAATTTTATTTTATTTTTTAAAAAATTATTGTTTTTGATTGGTTGAAAGCTAACTTATTAATAACTAATTAACTAAGAAAAATAAAACTCATTGCAATAGTATTGCCTACAACAAGTACTAATAAGGGTTTAATGAATGCTTGTGAATCTGATTACTATTGAGGGTTTTGATGTTTTAATTGGATGTAACTGATTCACCCTCCTCTTAGTTGTATTTTTCATTCAACAATTGGTATTAGAGCAAGGTTCCTTGGAGAAGAGTTTAACTGCTTGAGGTATATCCAGGATGGTGAACAAGTTGGATTTCTCTAGATTTGATGGCATAGACTATGCATTCTAGAAGAAAAAGATGGAAGGATATCTAGCATCTCATGGGTATGAGATTGAAAAGGAAATAAAGAATAAATATGTTGTACCTACGAATGGTCCAAGTACAAGTGATGAGATCAAGGCACATGAGAGGGTTGATGAGATGGTAAGTTCTATGAGAGGTCTTGGTTCACAAGTCAAAGAACCTAGGGTGGTAAAGAAAGTTCTTAGATCTCTTCTTGATTCTTACAGTGAAAAGGTATCTGCTATTGAGGAAGTTGCAAATTTTAATACTTATTCTAGAGATTAGTTACTCGATACACTAACTTCATTTGAAATGAGAAAACTTGGTTTGAAAATGGTACAAAAGTGGAGACTGCCTTCAAGGTTGGAAAATTAGAAAAGGTTGAAGATTCAGATGGAGAATATCTTGATAACGTGGAAGATAAATTTGTAAGAAGAATGAAAAAGGGCACCGGAAAGTACAAAGGTAAACTACCTTTCAAATGTTTTAGCTATGGAAATATAGGTCATTATGTTTCAAGATGTCCAAACATAGCTATGAACAATAAAAGTAAGGAGAACAAAGGAAAGATGATTAAAAGAAGTTACTATGTTAGAGAAGATGTTGGTATTTCTGATGATGAATTTGATTATGGAGATGCTGATGAAAATGAATGCTTGTTCTTAGCTTTACAAGATGAATCTACTTCTGCTAACACTGAAAGTTGTATGAAGGAAAGTGTTCCAAAGAAGAAGGATAAGGTTTAAGGGGTTTCTTTTCATGTTAAACAAGATAAGAACTACTAGGTTGTAGATAGTGACTACTCTAAACACATGACTAGAGACAAAATTAAGTTTGTTAAACTTGAAAAGTATGATGGAGGATTAGTTAAATTTGGAGATGATTCAAGAGCTAATATTTTTGGAATAGGTTCAATCAATTTTGATGGAAAGCATAATACTAAAGATATTTACTATGTTAAAGGCTTAAGGCATAATCTTTTGAGTGTTGGAAAAATGTGTAGCAAAGGATATAATCTTGTGTTTAAGGATGAAAGATGTGAGATCAAAACAGGGTCTGAAATTGTGATTGTTGTTGGTAAGAGAACAAATGGAAACATCTATTAGCTCAATGGTGTTGATGGTCATTTCTTTATGTCCTAGATTAATGACAATTGGTTATGGCACCAAGGGATGTGTCACATGAATTTTTAAAATTTGGTTAGAATCAGTTTAGTTTATGCAATGAGAGACCTACCAAGAATCAAAAAGCCTATTAATGTTGTTTGTAAAAATTGTCAATCTAGAAAACAAATAAGGAGTAGTTTCAAGGGAAATGAACAATTTGCTACAGAACTATTGGAATTAATACATATAGATATTTGTGGTACTACAAGGGTGAGAAATCTTCAAGGTGATAGGTATTTCATTCTTTTGTTTGATGATTACTCTAAAATGACACAGGTTACTTTTCTTAGAGAAAAAATTGATGCACTAGATAGATTCAAAACATTTAAAGCTATGGTTGAGAATGAAATGGTTTTGAAAATCAAATATTTGAGGTCTAACAGAGGTGGAGAATTCACCTCTAATCAGTTTAACATGTTTTATGAAGTTTATGGAATAAAGAGGAACTTGTTTTCCCCTAGAACTCCTCAACGGAATGGAGTGCTTGAAAGGAAAAACTAGATGTTCAAGAAGATACTAGGACTATGATGAAAGAAGAAAACCTATCAGAAGTCTATTGGAGAGAAGCAATTCATACTAATATTTACATACTTAATAGAGTTGAACAAGCTAAAGCTAACAACACAAAGACTCCCTATGAGTTGTGGTATGGAAGGATTCCTATTGTTAAGTACTTTAGAGGATTTGGAAGCAAATGTTATATCAAAAGAGATGAAGAAAACTTAGCAAAGTTTGATGCAAGGTCTGATGAAGGTATCTTCCTTGGATATTCTAATAAAATCAAAGCTTATAGATGTTACAACAAAAGGATAAGAAATATTTTTGAAAGTGAAAATGTTAAGTTTGATGAAGATTTGTAGAATTCAATTGCTATAGATGGATATGTTTCCGATGAAACTACTTGCAGAGAAGAAGACAAAGAAAAATCTAAGGAAAAGGATGTGTAGAATGAAGAGGAAGAAGCTCTGGAAAAGACCCCTAAGACCCCTAAGTATGTGAAAATGAATCATTTTGAAGAACATATCATTGGAGACAAGAGGAAATGAGTATTGACAAGAAGTAGAGCTACTAAAGTTGAGGGAAATATGTGTTTACTCTCTAAAATTGAACTGAAAATAGTCAATGATGCATGCGAAGATGGACATTGGATGAAGGTAATGGAGGAAGAACTTATGAAAATTAAGAAGAATCAGACATGGGAACTGGTTCCTAGACTAGCAAACAAGAACATAATTGGAACTGTGGTTATTCATAAAAAAACCTAATGAGAATGGGGAAGTATTAAGAAATAAAGAAAGGCTTGTGTGTAAGGGTTACTCACAAGTAGAAGGAATAGACTTTGAGGAAATATTTTCCCCGATGGATAGGATGGAAGCAATTAGGATATTTTTGGCATTTACAAAATACAAGGACTTTAAAGTTTATCAGATGGGCATGAAGTCTGCTTTATTGAATGGTTAATTGGAAGAAGAGGTCTACATGGAACATTCAGAAGAATTTCAGCTATCAGATCAATCAGATATGGTTTGAAGATTGAAAAATTAATTGTATGGATTGAAGCAAGATCCCAGAGCTCGGTATGCAAGATTGGACATATATCTAATACAATAAGGATTCAATAAAGGCACCACATATAGTAATTATCTTTACTTCACAATTGAGGAAGACAAAATCTTGATAGTGGTTGTGTATATGGATGGCATTATCTTTGGAGGCAATGTAGATATGTGTAGAAGAGATGAAAAAAGAGTTTGAGATGTCAATGTTTGGGGAGATGAATTTCTTCCTTGGGATACAAATCAATCAAATAGATAAAGGCATTTTCATTTCATAGTCAAAGTATGTCAAAGAGATGTTGAAGAAGTTTGGAATGGAAGAATCCAAAATGGTATGTATTCCTATGGTGACTAGTTGCAAATTGATCAAGGATGATGAATCACCTAAGGCTGATTAGAGAAAGTATAGATCTTGATTGGTGGACTGCTATATCTAACTGCTAATAGATTGGATATCATTCATGTAGTTTGTCTTGTGGCTAGATTTCAAGAAGGTCCTAAAGAGACACATGTTGCAACTATGAAGATGATATTTAGATATATATAAGGTACTCTAGATTATGGCTTATGGTATCCTAAGGATACTAATTTCACATTAAGTACATACACATATGCAAATTGGGCTAGTTGTGTTGATGATAGGAAAAGTACATGTGGTGGTGCATTCTTTTTTGGATGTAGATTAGTGTCATGGTTAAGTAAGAATCAAGATTTAGTTTCTTTATCCACTACAAAGGCTGACTATATCAACATATTGCTATACACATGTATTATGGATGAGAAAGACATTGAAGGATATCAGAGTAATGGTGATGAGCCTATTTCTATCTTTTGTGATAATACAAATGCAATTAACATTTTAAATAATTCAGCAATGCATTCAAGGATAAAGCATATATCAATCATGTATCACTTTTTGAGAGAGAAGGTTATGGAGAATGAGATGAAGCTTGAATATGTACCTACAAAGGACCAGATTGCTAACATATTTACTAAGGCTCTTCCTAAGGATACTTTTGAGTATATTCGAGAGAATTTGGGGGTTATTGTCCCTCCTTTGAACTACATGCATATGGAGGTGCATTAGTCTAGTGGATCTATGGGTTCATCTCTTTTTTGGACTAATGTTGGTGGCTACCTCTCAAGGGGAGTAGGTAGTGTCATGTATTGTCATTGTACAAAATTGCTGATTTGATTAGGTGTACCCCTAAGGGGGAGTATTCAAAGCAAGTGTCTTGGTTCAGTGTCAATGGGGGAGAAAAATGTAAAATAATTTTATCCTTTATCATTGATGTCAAATGGGGAGAAAGAATCATGTGAAAAAACTTACCTACATAGGTGGAGAGAAAAGAAAATCATGAGAAAGTGTGTTAAGAGTTGTTGTGTTGTCTTTGATGGTTTTTCACATCATGTGTTACCATCAATGATAAAGGGGGAGATTTTTTCAAGTATAAAGGTGTTTTCATTGATGTCAAAAAGCTAGTGTTGTCATTGATGTCAACTATGTGTTGAGGAATATTGTTGCATGATGAAGATTTTGAGGATATTGAGAAAATTGTGAAAAAGAGGGAAACAATTTGTTGCAGGTTGTGCATGTATAGTTGAGATATTGAGGAAGTGTTGTGAGTACATGGAGATATATTTATGTTGCAGTTTCTAGAGATGTGTTGGAATGAAGTAATGTGCTAAGATGGTGTCTCTAGTACTTGGTTTCCAAGTGATATTGATTGATAAATAGAGAAAATAGTGTTGTGAAAGTGTTCAGAAAGTGCTCCAGGATGTGCTCCATGTTTCTTTTGTGTTAATGCTATGCTTGTGTGGATCTTATATGTTTTTCAAGGTTTCCATTAGTTTCTATATGCAGAGTTTTGGTTTCTAGATTGCTATGCAGAGTGAGATATGTTCACTAGTGTGTGAACTAGGCTTTCAGTGGTGTTTGTTGTGGTATGGGAGAAATGTATTTGCTCCACGTTTCTCCGTAGTTTGGTTTCTAGTTGTGTAGATATGGGACATTACTTATAATGTTTATATCTTTCAAATTTCAAGGTTTCGCTTGATTTGGTAAAGTACAGTGTGTGTTTCATGTGTTAGTGTGCGTATGAGGACACCTGGATTTTCTAGGTTGAAGTATTTCTATGATGCAAGTTTGGATGAATTCTTTGTTGGGACTCAGGTGGTCGTGGATTGTTCTAGATTGTGTAAAAGACATTTATTTGTTTTGTGTGTCATCTTGATCAAATGGGAAGCATGTACTTAATAGTTTTATGGTGTTTAGCATGAGTAATGGACGACCTATTATTAACACTACATGCGAAGCTTGTTGAACCATGTTGAGGTGTGTTAGGGAATATTTGGGTCCTAACTAAGGATTTATATGGGTTTCCTTCATTCCTATGCATGACAGGAATGCTTGGGTGCCAACCTAATTTGAAATTTTAATAGTATAGGATGTGTTTCCAACCTTTGAGAAAGTTTTCAAGGTTGAGGATGATATAAATAAGAGTGGTGTTGTTAAAATATCTAAAGATAGATGTGAGATAGATGCGAGTGATGAATGTGGTGCTAACTATAGAAGTATAGATGAGAATTTGAGCATAGAAGTGCAAAATTTAAAGTGTTGGACTTGAAGGTAGTGAGCTTAAGGCATCCACAATCTTTCAAACAAGGTTGCAAAAGTGTTGCAGCAATTGTGGTTGATTCCTTGTTGCATTGATAAATTTTTCTTTGTGTAGTATTTCTCTTCTATCTTCTTTTTCTTTCTGTGGTAGTGAGCCTTGGTTGTGAGCCCTTTTGGATAGTGTGTCCTATTTTGGTAGTGAGCCCTTGTACCAATTTTTTAATTACTTATATTGTGAGCTAATCCTTGATGCAGTTTTTCCCTCATTGGGTTTTCCACGTAAATATGGTGTTCTCTTGTGTATGGTGTTGTTTCAATTTTTATTATCTGCATTTCATGATTAATCACTTTAATAGATAAGGGTTTAATGAATGCTTGTGAATCTGATTACTGTTGAGGGTTTTGATTTTTTAATTGGATACAACTGATTCATGCCCCCTCTCAGTTGTATTGTTCATTCAACAAACTTCTCATCAATTATGAGTCATTGATCTACTTAGTCTCTCATCAGTATCACCAAGAATCTATAAATTTAGCCATCCTAACATCTATTACACCTCTTTCATCATTGAGAAGAAACTATACACATATTATCAGTGCCTTGTGCTACAAAATATGAAAGCAATTGTCACTACACTTTTCTCCAAGGTCCAAAGAGGAGAAAAATGGAGCTAAGCTATGGAAAATTGTGTGGAGTTGTGTGTGTGGTGGTTTTCTACATTTCATTATTATTGTAATTATGTGTTAATTCTCTATTGATGTGATCTATTTTGAATTTGGTTGTGAATTATTTTTATTGGCTGTTTATCATTCAATTTCACAGTGTCATACATTTTGACATGCCTAATGGGACACACTTAAGTCCTGAAAGATAACATTTTTTATGATTTTTAAAGTTTTTGAATAGTTACAAGTTACATTGGTGCATTCATACCTAGTTTGGTGCATCTACAACTAGTTTGGCGCACCTATTTCCACTTTGGCATAACTACCAAGCAATTTGGCATATTTTCAAAACATTATAGCGCATTTATAAAGAAGGTTGATGCATTTGTTAAAGATTTTAGTGCATTTTTTCTCGAGATTGGTGTATTTTTTTCCATAGAACATGTATCTATGTGACAAGGAGATCAATGGGTTTTTAGAGATTATATTTCATTCTTCTTTTAATTTGTTAATTCTTTGACTTTTTGTTGGTTTCTAATTGGGTTTTTTGTAATAATCTAACCTTGGAGTAATGAATGGAACTTTCAAATTAGGGCTATACCTTTTTATTTTACATTTTTTCTATTTTTCATGTAGATTGGTGCATCTATCAAGAAATGATGCTTTTGTAGGAGATATTCATGCATTTGTCAAAGTTTTGGCACAATTGCTCAATAAACTGAATAGGTATAACTCACTATTTGATCATTTCTGTCTGATTTGGCATAATTGTTTGCTATATTTTTCTAGGTTACTAATAATGTTTTGAGCAATTGTGGATTTTATGGATAGAAGACCCAACATTGAAACTACTGATGTATCTATTGTAGGGTCTTGTGTCTTAATTTTTATAGAGTAAATAAATCATTTTTCATGTCTAGTGAAGTCTTGTGTATGTATGTTATCTCCTCACACCTAGTACAAACTTGGGGATTATAAATACCTTAGAATTTACATTTTTTTGTTTACTCAAGGAAGTGATATGTGCATATTCTCTCTCGTCGTGTTTAGTGCAATCTTGGGGATGAAAAACATCATTTTCTTTTTTAATTTAGGAGGTTTTCTTGGGGATTTTATCACTTGAAGGGTGACCTGAACCATGTTTGTAGGTGAGTTATGGAAAAAGGTGAGAACAAAATTTATACCCCATAGTATGGCCAACATCATTTGAGCCAAGACACGCGACCCTTAGTTTACCAAAATGCATTGGGTGAAGAGAATAGAGAAGACCCCTCCATCCTAGGCACTATAGATGGTCTCACTGTTCATTGATTTCACTATGAAACATTATTTTTAGAAGCCTTAAAACTAGTAGTCATTATTTCTAGTGGAGTGTAGTGTACATCATCATGCACAAAGTTACCCAACATTTACCATTCTAGAGTGAGATAGAGTCATTTTGAGGGTTTAAAAGCCTTCAAGGGAAGGAGGAAGGTTAGCCCTTGTGCCACTAGAGAGTGGAGCCATATATCTATGCTCTTCTACAATATTTTATTTATGAGCCTCTAATATAAAGACACACCTTTAATACTAGTTATGTTGTACTTCTTGGAGTGTTTACTTGTTTAGACTAGTTACACCATCCAACCTATTACCTTGGAAGTATCAACAACTATTGTGTCTACTATGTGACTATTTTATTTCCAAAACTTTGGTAAAAAACTCAAAAAAGACTAAATTACATAGAATCATGTAATTAAACCTCATAAACTCATACTTGTCTATTATTTCACACAAATATTTATCATTATATGTAATTTTTATCAAAAAACTCATAAAAATCTCAGTTTTAGCACAAAACAAGGAATTGGCTCAAGCAAAGGCAAATAAATGGTCTCAGAGGTTGCTACTAAATACATGGGAAACAAGTCAGGGAAGGTCTTATTTCCAAAACTTTGGTTAAAAACTCAAAAAAGACTAAATTACATAGAATCATGTAATTAAACCTCACAAACTCATACTTGTCTATTATTTCACACAAATATTTATCATTATATGTAATTTTTATCAAAAAACTCATAAAAATCTCAGTTTTAGCACAAAACAAGGAATTGGCTCAAACAAAGGCAAATAAATGGTCTCAGAGGTTGCTACTAAATACATGGGAAACAAGTCAGGGAAGGTCTATTACAACTCTGGCAATATTCACTCTCTTTTGGATGAGTTTTCCTATCTCGATGATGATAATGTGGAAATGTTAGATATTTTAGTCATGGCTAGGGAGGGGCTACATATACCTTTAAGCTTGCTAAATGGGTCGTGAACGAATTCAACAAAGTAAATGGAAAAATTAGAAGTTTAAAAGAAATAATGAGCTACTTCTTTCTCCATTGATGGCTAGTAGTACCCTATTCGTAGAAATTTGTGGAATAGGTTACGTACACTAGAGTGAGACCTACGAACACCTTCGTGTACCTCTTCCAAGGCAGTTTTTGCATCTTTTGCATTGAGACATTGAAGTAATGTACCATCAATACTTTGACTGTATAAGGTATCTCCAAGGATGGTAAATCAAGAAGTTTGGTGGATAAATGTTTTCTTTTGATTGGTTGTTAGGTGAGGTGATATGATTTTGTTTTGGATATAGGCAAATGTGTCTTCATACCAAGGTGAGTTAGGACCAACAACATCACATGCAAGTTTGGATTCTAAGATATCAAATGCTGGTATAAGGAACTATTCCACTAGGAATTCATATCTAGGAACATTATTAAGTATGTCAAGGAGTGAACAAATAGTGGCCATAGCATTAGTTGCTTTATTGTTAACCCTTGGGAGCTATTCATAGATGATGACCAAAAAGTATTTCTTGAAGGTATCCACCTTTCTCTTGTGCGGCATGAGCTTGTCATATTTAGTTTGGTATTCACCATTGACCCACCTTATGACCAACTAGGATTCACCATAGACTTATAGTTCTTTGATCTTCCATTCGATGGCCATTTTTAGCCTGATGATCAGTGCTTCATACTCAACTATATTATTTGTACAAGGGAAGGAAATCTTGTATGATTTGGGTATACTATCTCCTTGTGGTGTGAGAAATAGGATACTAGCCCCTGAGCTTTATTGAGTATGGGATCCATCAAAGTTCAAAGTCTAGTGGGTTGATTGAGTTGTTAGCGGATGCTCTCATTTGGAAATTTTTCTATGAGTGGTTGATGATCTTCAACAAGTGCATCTGCTAACTGGTCTACTATTATTTATCCTTTAATGGCTTTCCTGTCAACATATTCTATGTTGAATTCGCTAAGTATCATGACCCACTTAGTGATTCTTCTTGGAAGAGTTGTTTTAGACAAGAGATATTTTAACGGGTGTATCTTATATATTAACTTGATTTGCCTGTTTAACATGTAATGCCTAAGATTTTGTGTTGCGAAGACAATTGATATACATGCTCATTCAATGGGTGTATAATTTAACTCATAGCCAACCAGGGTATAATTGATGTAGTAAATTTCTCTTTCTTTGTTTTGTTCATCAAGTTGTTCCAATAGAGCTTTGAAAGTTGTTGTTGTTGTAATTACATATAAAATCATTGCTTTATCCTGAATCAGAGGTATCAATACTAGGGGAGTGAGAAAATAGTCCTTTACTTGTTGAAAAGATTGATCACACCTCCTACCCATTTGAATGCTACATCTTTGTGGAGCAAGTGTGTGAATAGATGATATTTATTTGCTAGTTGTGCAGTAAACCTTTTGATATATTGAAGCTTTCCTTGTAAACTACACAACTATTTTAATGTTTTTAGGGGAGGGATTTCTAGGATAGCCTTGACCTTAGTGGGATCCACCTTGATACCTCTTCTGGATATAATGTAGCCCAACAGTTTCCCATATGTTACATGGAACACACATTTCTTTGGATTTAGACACAAGTTATACTCCTCTAGTCTATCAAATATCCTAGCTAAGTTAGTAAGGTGTTCTTATCTTTTGATTGATTTAGCTAATAAGTTGTCTACATAGTCCTCCATGGTGATGTGCAACATGTCATGGAATATAGTAGGCATTGCTCATTGATATGTAGCTCCTGAATTCTTCAAGCCGAATGGCATTAAATTTCAGCAAAAATTTCCCAAAGAATAGGTAAAAGCTATTTTGTGTTGATCTTGAGGGGCTATCTTTATTTGATTGTACTCGAAAAGACCATCCATTAGTGAAAGAATTTCATGGCCAACAATTAGATCCACTATTATGTCGATGTTAGGAGGGGGGAAGTCATCCTTAGGGCATGCCTTGTTAAGATCTCTGAAGTCTATATAGATCTATATTCCCCTAGTGGGTTTCAACACTAGTACGAGGTTGGATATCAACTCAGAATAATCTATGGGTTTGATGAATCCAAAATCAAGTAGTTTTTGAAGCTCTACCTTGATTAAAAGAGCTATTTGTAGGTGCATATTGCAAATCTTTTGTTCAACTATCTCTGTTGTAGGGAATATTGTGAGATGATGCACCACTAAAGCTGGATCTAGCCTAGCATATCTACATATGTCTAGGAAAAGTTGATCTTACATTCTTTGATGAATGTCGAGAAGTTGACTCTTTCTTTAGGATTTGAGGAAGTTGCATGATATGTTACCTTAGGTGCCTCTGTTGTTCCAACATTGATAGGTTTAGAACCTTCAACCAAGACTATTGATTGTTCCTAATATTCTATGATGGGGAGATTGAATCCTCCATACTTGAGTGCCTTAGAGAGGTTTTCACCCTCATGGGTGATCCCACAATGCTGGTTTATAATTCTAGTGAGGAAGGAAAATTGCAAAACACTCCTATGATTTTTTTTTTCTTTTTATAGGTTCACATGAATTGGGGTGTTCGAATGGATCCAAAAGGGGTTCAAATGGACCCCGGTTCGAGTGAACCCTATTGAATGATGGGACCCACTCTTTTTGCATTTTTTTATAACAAAAACAATGGAGAATTGAATACAAGGGGAGGTTCACTCAAACCAGGGTTCATTCGAACCCTAGTTCTAGCTAACCTTCAAGGGGGATTCGTTTGAACCTAGGTTCATTTGAAACCCCCCTTTTCCCCCTTATCCCCCTCTTGCACCAAATTTTTACAGAATTTTTCCCTTCGAAGCTCGGGTTGAGGATAAAAATGGAGGTGAATTCATAGACCCAACTGGATGATGGTAGTCCTCAAAATGAGCTATCCATCAAATATAATTTTAATATGTTTTGGTTTTATTATGTATTTTATTTTTTAGTTTCATTAAACATAGGTTTTTCACCAAAAATCAAGCTCTTTGTTCTGCACATGTGGAAAAATAGCAGATTATAAAAAAAAATTGAAAAATATCAGTGCACTAGATATTGATGTCCTTGATCCAACAAAAAAAATTGAATTTTGATACATACAAAAAATATTATGCTCTATCCAGTGAATCATGTCTAAATTGTAAAAGGTTCAACTTTGAAACTTAATTAAGAAAAAAATATTCAACGAAATGCTATGGAACCAATTCCATGCACTAGATATCATAGTTATGGATCTAAATTAAAAATAAAAAAATAAAAATTATCCTTCATAGAAAAAAATTATCTATTAGCTAGTGACGTAACTCTTTAAAAATGGTGTTTATTATTAAATACTAGTTTTCAAAGGAGATGGAAAAAGAAGTGCAATTTGATTCAAACATTTTAAGAAAAAAATATATTTAGAATCTATAGACAAAATGTCACAAATCACTAGTTTGCATCATCTTCAAATTCCTCACGGTTTAGCCGCTATAGGTGCCCGAAAGTGAAGATTTAGTTAAAAAAATTAGTTCAATGTCTAGTTTGGCCAAAAATTGTAAACCAGTATTGTGGGATCACCCTCATATATGTCCTTTGTTTTTCCTTTTTCATGATCCAATAGAGCCACATTGTGGTTTTCCCTAGGGGATCTCATTTTGAATTTTAAATTTTTCATTTCAATTTTGTGAATGGAGGATGCAATCTCCCCTCCAAAGTAGGCTCCTTGTTCAAGTTCTATGACAAAACCAACCTCATGATCTCCTTGTGGTATACCATGTCAAATTCCCATGAACTCAACAATAGTTTCGTTGTTCTAGAATAAGTCCATAATAGATGCATGATGTTGTTGATCCTAATCGATCAATTGTGGGTGACATAAGGGTAGGTTATCATCACTATTGACAAAGCTTATGGAGGATGTGGAAAGGGTAAGGATAGTAGAGTTATCAAGGTCCCATAGGGTATCTAGGTCATAGTCACTAGAGGTGTAAGAATCCCATTCTCATTCATTGGAGTTTATTTCAGTATGGTCGCCATTTGATGTCTCAATGATAGTAGAAGGAGCTATTTTTGGAAAAGAGGTAGTTTCAATTCTTGGGGTAACCACATCTATCAAACCATAACCTAGTCATAGGTTTTATGTTGTTCTATTATGATAGGTTCTCTCATACCTTGTTCATGTAGACCAAGGCCACCTTTTCTAGTGTATCCCATATTTCTTGCTAGCTAATAACCTTTATTGTTAGGATCCATAGGAATGGGATGTAGGTATTTTTGTTCCTCTTGTTCTTTTTCTTTGTAGAGACACAATGAGAGGTTTTCTGTAAACACCACTTCATCCTTCATGTCTCCCCACTTGGTGAAAATAGAAGGTTTGACTTCATAGGTGACAACTTGAATGCTTGATTTCCTTTAAAGTGGTATTATCCATAACCCTTGTCAAGTACTTGGATCTTAAGGTCAGATTTTGGAGGATTGGTTGATGTAGATGGAGTTGAGGATGAAAAAAGTGATGTTAGATTGACATAGGAAAATGAGTGGAATGATATGTCATTACTAGGTATCTGAAGAAGCGTATTTATTTCTCCTCCAAGTTTGTGTGGTAATGGAAGGGTTCAGGATCGATGTATATTGTAACTTCCTTATCATTGTAATGAAATTTTAAGCATTGATGGAAGGTTGAAGGAACTGCTTGCATCACGTGGATCCACGGGCATCCCAAGAGAAGGTTATAGGGTAACTCAAGATCTAGTACATGAAAAGTCATTTATGCTATTGCTGGCCCCACTTGAATTGGAAGTTTGATTGTGCCCTTAGAGTTTCTTTCCATATCCTCATAGGCCCTTATGGTGATACTTTTTTTTTATTGATCATTTCATCAAAATATCCCAATTGCTTTACCATTTTTAAGGTACATATGTTTAAGCATGCACCTCCATCTATCAAGACTCTCTTGATCATATGTTTATGGATGGAAACATCGAGATATAGAGCTTGATTATGAAAGGATATTTGGGGAAGGCCTTTTTCAGAAAAGAAAAAGTGACTGGGGGAAGTGATGGTACCAACCATAGCTTGAAACTAATTGGTGTTGATATTATTTGGCACTGACGATTCAATGAGAGCTTTCTCCAAGATCTCTTTATGTGTGGGTGATAACTTTAGAAGCTCAAGGATAGAGATTCATGCTAGATTTTTCTTTAATTGGTCAACAATATTATGAGTAGCTTTTACACACAAGCCTCGTTTTGTTTCTAACAACTTCTCCATTCTCATTCAACTTATTTTTGAATACCTATTTTGATCCAATGATGTTTTTATTTGTCGGTCTTGGGACCAATTTCCAAGTTTGGTTCTTCCCAATTCACATAAGTTTTTCGTTCATTGTTTGCTTCCAATTTTCATCTTTACAAGCTTCACATATAGTCTTCAGCTCAATCTCAAAAAATAAACACATATTCACTTCAACAACAACTTTTCTTCTAGTTGATACACCTTTTGTCTTGTCTCCAATAATCTCTTTTTCTGAATGGTTCTTTTGTACATATTTTGGTGTCTTAGGGGACATCATGAGAGCATCTTCTTCTGTTTCATTCCATTCATCCTACTTCTTTTTCTCATATTTATCTTGTTCTTCCACAATTTCTCCTATTCTTGCACAATCATGCTCATTAAATACATATCCATAAATGTCAATAGAATTCTTCATTGTCTCATCAACCTTCACATTTGTGCTCTATATAATTTTTCTCAGTCTTTTATTGAAACATTTGTATGCCTTGATTTTAGTAGAATATCCAAGAAAAATACCTTCATCACTTCTTGCATCAAACTTACCCAAAGTTTCTTCATCTCTTCTGCTATAGCATTTGCTTCCGTAGTAGGAATTATTTCGTACCATAGCTCATAGGGAGTCTTTGTACTGTTTGCTCTTGCTTGAACTTGATTGAATACATAAAAAGCAGTATGAATAGTCTCTTTCCAATAAACTTCTAGTAAACTAGCCTCAATAATCATTGATCTAATAGCCTCTCGAACTATTATATTTTTCCTTTCAACAACTCCATTTTGCTGAGGATTTCTCGAAGTAGATAACTGTCTCTTTATTCCATGCACTCCAAAAAGCATATTAAACTCATGGGAGGTGAATTTTTTGAAATGCACAAGACAACTGAGAGGGGGGGAGTGAATCAGTTTTCACCAATCACAATCACAAATCTCAAACAATTATCAACTTCACAACCACTTTATTTTGTTATTAATTATGAACATGAAATGCAAATAAAAGAAAGCAATATCAATAGAAGAAACACTAGATTTACGTGGAAAACCCAACAAGGGAAAAACCATGGTGAGGATTAACTCACAATAAAGATTAATTGAAAAAATAATTACAAAGAGGCTCACTACCAAAGTGCTCACTACCTACAGATAGGAGTCACTTTCCAACAAGGAGGCTCATTGCCTACAGATACAAAAGATAACAGAAAAATAGACCACAAAAAATTACACACATCCGCAACCTTAATTAGAGAATTGTAGACATCATCAGCTCATTGCTTTTTGGAGTCTAACATGTTAAAGTACTACTACCTTAATTCACTTTCACACACTCTTGATTCTCACACTTGTGGCATGTTCAATACATCAAATCCATAACATATCGACTTGTATTTATACCATCTTCAACCTTAGAAACTTTCTCCAAGGTTGGCTACACACACTTCATATTACAAATTTAAATTAGATCGGCAACTCAACATTATCACAGTGGAAGAGAATGAGAGTGGACCAAACCAACACTTAACCAAGACCCGAAAATAATATCTCAGATCAATCACACGCTTCCTTACTTGATACTTATCCTTCACATGACGTGTAGACACTAGGTTGGCCAAACCTAATGAAAACACAAATGAACTTTGAAGTACAGGTTTTTGCAACAAGAATATAACATGTGGACAACATAAAAAACTTCACCATACACTGGAACACATCTCAGATGCCTTCATATTCATCTACAACAATGCAACAACCTTCATACACAAAATACTTTCCATCAATCCATCTAGACTATACAGACACACATAGTAACTATGAAACTAGTCTTCTAGAGCGCCAAACCTTGAACACCTTTGATAGAACATAGATAACACCGTTACAAGTCTTCTTCTAGAGCCGCAAGACCAGAAACAAACTAGTGGAGGACTGCGAAGCAGATACATTTCTCCTAGTCCATAGAAAAGCAGCTCTACCAGACTAGTTCACACATTGGTGAACAAAACCTTCACTTTTCATTAAAACAAAAGCTCTAATCCAGGATATATCACCCAAGGATGCCCTTAAACAACACTTTAGATATACACAAGCATAAGATCAACACAGAAGAAATGCAAAGCACAAACTGGAGCAGATTTTGAACACACACAATTTTGTCTTCACTATTTCTCAAAAGCACTTGGTAACTCATCATATCAACACACCTGCAACATCATAAAGATAGCTCCATGTACTCACAACATCTCTATAGTATCTCAACTATACATGCACAACCTGCAATCACTTGTTTTCTTTCTCTGCAACAACCTATACTGTGTTGACATCAATGACACTATTAATGCCAACACCATCACACTCATTCGTACTTGCAACAATCTCCCCCTTTGTCATTGATGGCAACACACGATGTGAAAAACCACCAAAGACACAATACACACTCTCCTTTATTTTCTAGATTAGATAGCCTACACAACATTCTTGCACTCTCTCTTTTTCTTACAACTTTTCCTTTTTCACGTGGCTCTCTTTCCCCCTTTGACATCAATGGAAAAGAACAAAGAGTTTGATCACTCCTCTTTAAGAGTGCATCCACATCTCATACTACAACAATGATACTTTCAACTCCCGCTAAGGAATAGACCTAGTCATCACTCTAGACAAATGAAGAATCTGTAGATCCACTAGATTGATGCACCTCCATGTGCACCTAATTCAAAGCAGGAGGAGCAGTAACCCCCAACTTCTCCCTGAGATACTCAAAAGTATCCTTTGGAAGAGCCTTAGTAAATATATCAACAATTTGATCCTTTATAGGCACATATTCCAGCCTAACTTCATTCTCTAATACCTTTTCTCTCAAGAAATGATATATGATAGATATGTGCTTTGTCTTTGAATGAATTAACAGATTCTTTGAAATATTTATTGCACTTGTATTATCACAAAAGATAGCGATAGGCTCGTCACCTATCACTCCTATATCCTTCGATGTTTGATTCATCCATAATACCTATGTGCAACAAGATGTTGCTGCAATATACTCAGCTTCTGTAGTAGATAAAGAAACTGAATCTTGTTTCTTGCTTAGCCATGAAACTAATCTTCCTTCAAGAAAGAATGCAACACCACTTGTAATATTTTGGTCATCCACACAACCAAACCAATTTGCATGAGTGTAAGCACTCAAAGTGAAATTAGTATCCTTAGGATACCACAAGCCATAATCCAGAGTGCCTTTTAGATATTTGAATATCGTCTTCACAACTGTAACATGTGTTTCTTTAGGTTTTGCTTGAAATATGGCAACAAAACATACTGTATGCATGATATCTAGTCTAGTAGTAGTAAGATATAACAATCCACTAATCATAGTTCTATACATGCTCTAATCAACTTTAGGAGATTCATCATCTTTACTCAGTTTACATCCAGTCACCATAGGGGTACACACTGGTTTGGAGTCATCCATTCCAAACTTCTTCAACAACTCTTTGACATAATTAGATTGTGAAATGAATATGCCCTTATTAGTTTGATTCACTTGAAGTCCAAGAAAGAAATTCAACTCACTAATCATAGACATTTCAAACTCTTTAGTCATCTCCTCTACAAATTTATTGCACATACCCTCATTTCCTCCGAAGATAATATCATCAACATACACAACCACTATCAACATTATGTTTCCTTCAACTTTGAAATATATATTACTATCCATGAAGCCTTTTCTAAACCTTTTTTGTGTCAAATACCTATCCAACCTTTTATGCCATGCTCCGATAGCCTGTTTAAGTCTATATAGTGCCTTTTTCAACTTACATACCATGTCTAGTTTATCTGATAATTGAAATCCCTCTATTTTTTCCATGCACACCTCTTCTTCCAATTCTCCATTGAGGAATGCAAACTTAACATCCATTTGATATACCTTGAAATCTTTGTGAGCATAAAATTCCAAAAACATCCAAATATCCTCCATTATTTCCATCGAGGCAAATTTCTCCTCAAACTCTATTCATTCAACCTGTGAATAAACTTTGCATACAAGTCTTGCTTTGTTTCTTACTACTTCACCATTTTCATTCAACTTATTCTTGAACACCCACTTTGTACCAATTACATTCTTGTTTACAGGTGTAGGAACCAATTCCCATGTTTGATTTTTCTCTATCTACTGCAACTCCTCTTTCATTGCTCTAACCCAATTCTCATCTTTGCATGCTTCACACACTGTTTTAGGTTCTATCTTGGAAAGTAAACATAGATTTACCTTAGCTTCCACCACTTTTCTTTTTGTCTTTACACCTTCACTTTAGCCTCCAATTATTTGTTCTTTAGGATGATTTTTCTATACATATTTTGGGGTCTTAGGAGTAGGTTCCAGAGATTCTTCTTCTTCAATGTGTTCTTCTTCTTCCTTATTCTCTTATTATACTTGTTTGCAGATAGGTTCATCCGATTCAACTTCAATTATCTCAACTGATTTGTGCATATCTTCATCAACCTTCACATTTTCACTCTCACCAACCTTCCTCAATCTTTTATTGAAGCATCTATAAGCTTTGCTACTAGTTGAATATCCAAGGAAAATAAATTCATCACATCTTGCATCAAACTTTCCAAGGTTCTCATCATTTATTTTAATATAACATATTTTTCCAAATACCTTAAAGTACTTAACAGTAGGAATTTTTCCAGTCCACAGTTCATAAGGAGTCTTTGTGTTGTTACCTCTGATCTAAAATCTGTTAAGAATATAAAAAGTAGTGTGGATTGCTTCTCTTCAGTATACATCAGGTACATTTTCCTCTTTCATCATAGTCCTTGCAACCTCTTGAACAGTTTGGTTCTTCCTCTCAACAACTCCATTCTACTGAGGAGTTCTAGGAGTAGAAAAATGTCTCTTTATACCATGCTCTTCACAAAAATTATTAAACTCACTGAAAGTGAATTCTCCACCTCTATCAAACCTTAAACATTTGATTATCAAGTTCTCTTCATTCTATACCCTGGCATTGAACACTTTGAATCTATCTAGAGCTTCATCTTTCTCCCTAAGAAACGTAACCCATGTCATTCTAGAATAATCATCAATAAGGAGAATGAAATACCTATCACCATTAACAATTCCTATTCTTGTGGGACCACATAGGTCTATATGAATCAATTCCAACATTTCGGTAGTTGATTGTTCTTTTCCTTTGAAGTTGCATCTTGTTTGTTTTCCCAACTGACAACTTCTACAAACAGTATTGGTAGGCTTTGTGATTTTAGGCAGATCCCAAACAACTTCTCTTGAACAAATCCTGATTAGATTGTCAAAGTTTACATGTCCCATACTTTGGTGCCATATCAACCATTCATTAACTTGAGATACAAAACATTGACCATCAACACCCTTAAGTTGATAAATGTTTCCATATGTTCTTCCTGCAGCTACCACAGTTCCAAACCTTTTTCTTATCTCACAAGTATTATCCTGAAACACAAGATTAAATCCTTTTCTACACATTCGTCCAACACTCAAAAGATTATGCCCTAATCCCTTAACATAATAGACAACATCAGTACTGTGTTTTCCATCAAAACTAATTGTTGCTTTTCCAACAATCTGTGCACCAGAATCATCTCCAAACATGACTAATCCACCATCATATTTTTAAAGTTTAGTAAAGTTACTTTTATCTCCAGTCATGTGATTTGAACAACCACTGTCAATCACCCAATAGTCTTCATCTTGTCTAGAATGAAAGACAGTAACCAGAGTACCTTCCATCTCTTCCTTCTTGTTCTCCGGACCACTTTCCCTTGCACATCTTCCATGGTTAGTAGATACTGATTTATTCTCTAAGGCTAGAAACAAGCATTCGTCATTATCACCTTCAAAATGAGATTCATCATCAGAAATTCCAACATATTATCTAACATAATACAATTTATTGAACTTCTTATCCTTTTTGTTTTTATTGTCTCTGCTCTTCTTGTGTACAACTCTATTTGGACACCTTGAAGCATAGTGACCAATATTTCCACAAATGAAACATTTAAAAGGTAACATACCTTTGTACTTACTGATACCTTTCTTCAACTTCCTTGTAAAATTTTCTTCTAACTCTTCTAAACTATCACCATCCAGATCATCTTCTGTCTTTGTACCTTTGAAGGTTGATTCTGTTTTCTCCTTTTCTTTTCCAAACTTCCTCATCTCAAATGCAATCAAGGTTCCAAATAGTTGTTCTTTAGTGAACTTCTTAGGATCATACACTTCCTCAATGGCTGAGACTTTATCACTGTAACTCTTCATTAGGGTCATCAAAATATTCTCCATTACATCTTCATCTGTTAGAGTAGCACCTTTATGTTTGACTTCCTTTACTGCAATATCAACCCTCTAAAAATAGGTTGCAATATCTTCACCTTCTTCCATTTTCAAGTTCTCATATCTATGCTTAGCTATTAGCTTCTTTGACAATTTGACTCTATCATTTCCTTTATAGATATCTTCCAACTTTTTCCAAACTTCATAAGTAGTGCCCAAAGAAATAACTTTTGTCCTCTAAGTCTTAGATAAAGCACTATAAATTGCATACCTTTCTTTTTCATTTTCGTCATAGGTAGAAATCTCATCTATAGAAGAAGGACCACTTGTCGATGCAACATATTTTGTCTCAATAGCTTTCCAAGTCTTGTAACCAAGAGAGATCAAGTAACCTCTCATCTGCACTTTCCAATCACTGTAGTCAAATCCATCAAGCATAGGGATTGAAAATTTGTGCACCATCGGATCTACCTCAAGTGGTTAAGCTCTTCTCTGAGGAACCAAGGCTCTGATACCAATTTTTGAAATGTGCAAGACAATTGAGAGGGGGGGTGAATCAATTGTCACCAATCACAATCACAAATATCAAACAATTATCAACTTCAGATCCACTTTATTCTGTTATTAAGTGTGAACATGAAATGCAAATAACAAAAAGCAATATCAACACAAGAAACACCAGATTTATGTGGAAAACCCAATAAGGGAAAAACCATAGTGAGGATTAACTCACAATATAGAGTAATTGCAAAACTGATTACAAAGAGGCTCACTACCTACATATAGGACTCACTGTCCAACAAGGAGGCTCACTACCTATAGATACAAAAGATAATAGAAAAATCCACCACAAAAGATTACACACATCCGCAACCTTAATTAGAGAATTGTAGACATCATCAACTCACTGCTTTCCAGAATCTAACACATTAAAGTACTGTTTCCTTAATTCACTTTTGCACACTCTTGCTTCTCACACTTGTGGCATGTTTGATACATCAAATACATAACATATCGACTTGTATATATACCATCTTCAACCTTAGAAAATTTCTCCAAGGTCGGCTACACTCACTTCATATTACAAATTCAAATTAGGTTGACAACTCAACATTCCTGTGGTGGAAGAGAATGTGAGTGGACCAAACCAACACTTAACTAGGACCCAAAACAACATCTTGGATCAATCACACACTTCCTTAATTGATACTTATCCTTTGTATGACGTGTAGACACCAAGTTGTCCAAACCTAATGAAAACATAAATGAACTTTGAAGTATACATTTCAGCAACAAGAAGATAACATGCAGACTACATAACATGCTTCACCATACATTGAAACACATCTTAGATTCCTTCATATTTATCTATAGCAAATGCAACAACCTTCATACATAGAATAATTTCCATCAGTCCATTCAGACTGTACAAACACACACAGTAACTCTGAAACTAGTCTTCCAGAGTGCCAAACCATGAACACCTTTGAAAAAAAATAGAAAACACCATTACAAGTCTTCGTCTAGAACCGCAAGACCAGAAACAAACTAGCGGAGGACTGTGGAGTAGATACATTTCTACCAGTCCATAGACAAACAAATTTTCCATACCAGTTCACACACTGGTGAACACAACTTTCACTCTTCATCAAACTAGAAGCTCTAATCTAGGATATATCACCCAAGGATTCCCTTAAAAAACATTGCAAATCTGCACAAGTATAGGATCAACATAGAAGAAATGCAGAACAAAAACTAGAGCACATTCTGAACACACACACAATTTTGTCTTCACTATTTCTCAAAAGCACTTGGAAACTCATCATATCAGCACACCTGCAACATCATAAAGATAGCTCCATGTACTCACAACATCTCTACAGTATCTCAACTATACATGCACAACTTGCAATCACTTGTTTCCTTTCTCTGCAATAACCTATATTATGTTGAAATCAATGACAACATTAATGACAACACCATCATAATCATTCATAATTGCAACAAAATTCTCCACCTTTGTCAGATATTAAGCATTTTATCTTCAAATTCACTTCATTTTCAACCATTGCTTTGAATGCCTTGAATCTATCTAATGCATCTAATTTTTCTCTATGAAATGTAACCCATGTATAGCTAGAATGATCATCAATTAAAATCATAAAGTACCTCACCAAGTAGAATTATCACTCTTGTAGGACCACAAAGATCTGATGAACTAAATCTAGTAGTCCAGTAGTAGACTGTTCCTTTGATCTGTAATGATTTCTTTCTTGCTTTCCAAACTAACAATTCCTGCAAATAGCATTAATAGGCTTTATAATTCTTGGTAAACCTCTCACAACCCACTGGTACATTTTGACCCATTTTTTGATGAGCGGTCGTCAGAATTTCGAAGACCGTTCGTCGCTATTATTTCGTCAGAATTTCGACGACATTTGAAATGTCAAAATTCTGACCCGACATTCGTCAAAAAATGGGTCAAAATGTACCAGTGGCCTAAACAACATTAATCCTTTCCAAGTTATCAAAATTCATTTAACACATTCTCCTATGCCATAACCAACTTTCATTTATCTGAGTCATAAAGCATCATCCATCGACACCTTTAAGTTAATAGATATTCCCTTCAGTTTTCTTTCTTGTAGCAATCAACGTTCTGAATCCTTTTCAGATCTCACATTTCTCATCCTTAAACAAAAGATCATATCCTTTTCTACACATCTGACCAATGCTCAACATATTATGACCTAAACCCTTAACATAGTAAACATCGTTAGTATGATGCTTGTCATCAAAACTTACTGAACCTATCCCACATATTTTAGCACTAGTATCATCTCCAAACATAACCAAGCCTCCATCATATTTCTCATGCTTGAAAAACTTAATTTTATCACCAGTCATGTGATGTGAACAACCACTATTAACTACCCAAAAATTCTTCTCTTGTTTAGCATGTAGGGTAGAGATAACCATACCTTCATTTTTCTCCTTCTCCTTCTCTGGAGGGCTTTCCTTTATCTATTTTTTAGAATCAATAGAAGTAGGTTCATCCTTAATCGCCAAGAAAAAGAATTCATTGTTATTTGGATCTTCATATTCTGAATCCTCATTAGAAATACTAGCATTCTAATTCATATAGTAAGCTCTGTTAATCTTATTTCCTTTCTTTTCTTTCTCATATCTTTGTTTATTTCTTTTAGCTATTTTTGGACACTTTGCAGCATAATGACCTATTTATCCATAGCTAAAGCATTTAAAGGGAAATACTTATCGGAGCTTTATCTCATTATTCTTACAAAGTTAGCTTTTATTTCATCAAAGTTCTCTTCATCTGGATCTTCAACTTTTGTAGCTTTAAAGGCAGTCTCTGATTTGCTTCCATTTCTTAGATCCAGCTTCCTCATTTCATAAGATGTCAAAAATCCTAATAGCATATCCCTAGTACAAGTCTTATTATAGACATCCGAATTTGACCACTCTCGTATGGTCAAATTCATCCCCTTTATTTGCCTATTTCGCATTCCCCATCGACATTAATTAAATGATTTATTTAATTAATATTTCTTTTGTTCCTAAGGTTTCTAAGGTATTTAATTTAATAATTAAATACTTTACCTTTTGGCCCCTTCCTCTCTAAGTTAAATAAATGCTTTAATTTATTTAATGTATTCATTTGGCCTTTTGAATTTAAATTAATTTTAAATTCATCTTTTTCTCTCTCCTTGTCCCATCCTCCATCATCTCCCTTTAATCTAGATCAGTTTAATTAATCCATGATTAGGATGTGCAAACCTTTAATCAGGATTAATATCACATCCTCCATAACTTACAACTTGCCCTTAATCCTTCATTAGCCTCCTTAATCACCTATTTTCACAACTTTAATCATATGATTAGGTCAACCTAATCCCCATGCCATTTATGGCATACCCGTAAGTCAACTATCATTAATGCTTCATCCATTTAGGCAAGGCAACCTCTTCCCCATGTGAATTAGAAATTTGCATTTATTCCTCCAAGGCTTTTCTCTTCCCTATGTGGATTATTGAGGAATTTTAAATTCCTCATGTGTAACATCTCCCACATGGGGACAAGGACCTCCTTTATGAGGAGATCTTGTCCCAATCCCAAGTTACTTTAAAGTACCTCCACATCACCTTCCCCCTTGACACCTCATTCCCACTTGGCAAGATGTGAGGGCTTGTGAGTCCTCAACTCACCCTTTCCCTTCATCTTGTCCATGGTGGCTAAATCCTGGCCCTCCATTCCTTAGAGGCATTTCCCCTAAAATTAGAGGATTTTGACCTCATTTGCATCACATTCATCACTCAACATTCAAGCAATCTAGCAACCAAGCATTCAAGCTCTCACAACCATACTCCATTGCTATAATCTTTGAGTTCATTTTGCATCCATTTTATGCATTTACCCACATACCCATCTTTACTATTGCATTCCTCATATTTTCCACATCATTTCGCATCCACTTGCATGCTATTTTCCATCAAAAGGAGCATATAAACGATCGATTCAACAGGGCTAACCATTTGATCAACTCGGGCAAGGTAACTAACTCTATTTTGCTTTATTTTGTTCAAGTTCAACTAGGCCAATCTTGAGGTGTTGTTGTGTTCCCTTGTTTTCATTTTCATTTACGTTTTTGCATTTTAGACTAGGAAAAAAACACTGGACACATTTTTGGCATGCATGGTGGGACCCATGTCATGAGTCTTTTCTTTCATGTTTGTTGTTGTTTGAGTTTTGTAGGTTCAGGTTTACATGCAAGGGCGAATGCGCCTTGAATGGGAAAATTTGCACCTCATAGGGGAAAACTTGCACCAAAAAATAGGTGAATCTACTAAAATAGGAGAACGTATTTGCAACAAAGGTGAATCTGCATCTTGCAAATTTTCCCATTTATCAAGTTTAGGTGAATTTGCTTTATTAAAGAGGCAAATTTGCTTCCAGTTCCTAAAATAGGTGAACTTTCTCAAGTTGCAGATAGGTGAAGTTGATCAGTAGAAAGATGAATTTTCTTAGAACATGGGTGAACCTGCCTCCCGGAACGGGCGAATTTGCCTCATACAGAGGCGAATCTGAGGTAAAACTGAGACTTAAACTTTTAGTTTTTAGATTCCGTTTGGTTTTGTTTTCTGGTATTGACTTGCTAACTTATCCATTTGTAAGTGAGCTGAGTTTTTGCTAACGTTTTGTGCAACTATTTCTTGTTCGTCCAAGACCGACGGTTTGAAACTACTAACATTTCCCTACAGAACGGTCGGTCCCAAACCTTTTAGATTAGTCTGCTTGTTGTTTTTCATACTAGCTAGGCACACATAGATTAATTAGAGGGTCAATTAACTTTTTTTCCGTGCTTGTGAGTGGATTGTTGATGTATCCAATCCCCTTGCACAATTTGGTGATCCTAGGTGATGAGAAATCGTAGTTCACTCTAGTCCAGTCATGTCTACCTAGGAGGTCCTAGTGTGTCTAAGCTCTCCCCTTGCACTGCATGCGAGCCTGGAGACCAGCCGAAAATGACTAGTATATTCTTTCTTTAGTAGGACTTGCTTGAGATTTCATCACCTAGTGGACAATCCCAACCACGTGTTACTGGAAAGGTATATAAAGGGGGGAGAGTGAAAGTTGTACCTCAATCTAGTCACGTCGTGTTTGGCGGAGCGTCGAAGCTAGGGTGATACCTAGATAAGACGTGAAGAGTTGGTATGAGTTTCCATTACCTCGCTAGGGCTACCGACTCATGCTTGTGATGGGATGATGTTCACGGTTGTGCCCCATGTACTATGCATATATCGGGGACTCACGAGATAGCCTTGTTCATCCTAGATAGATACTCATGTTGTATCTATGGCTTGGTGTAGTACAGGGGATGCAGACCGTACCCCGAAGTTACTCACCACATACTCCCTTAGGTCAAGATAGAAATCCTTGTGGTGGACTACGATAGTCCTCGAGTGAGTGTGAAGGTGAGCCTGTGGCATCTGTTGATGACCCTGTGCCACTGGAACACTATCTATCCTCCTTCATGAGAAAGGGTGATCTAGAGAACCACCCCGGTATCATGGAGTATTAACCTTGGGTTGTCCACTCAAGGTGGTGGGCCTACATCAAGTTTGTAAACCCATATCACTAATTTTAGGATTGCGTTGCTTGGCATGTCTTCATTGTGCTATACTAATGCTTTTATTTCCGATTGAGTCATCCTAGCCTCCAGTCGGTTGTTTATCATGCTTTTGTCCTTTGCTATAGTCACCCCCTACCTTTAGAAGAAATTTTCCCCTTACAGAGGAGAATTTGCACTATAGAAAGGTAATTTTTCTATGCAAAAGGGTGAATTCGAATCTAGTCTAGTCCAAGTCTTCCGTTTGGTCAAATTTGCCTTTGTCAGAGGCAAATTCGCCTATGAGTCACTTCTTGGGTGACCCTGTTTTTGCCTGTTTTTCAGAACAAGTGAGTCCGTTCATTCGTTAGGCAAGTCTTTTAGTCGTCATCTGTCGAATTCACCCATTTTCTAAGAACTGGTGAATTTTCTTCCTCTAGGGGTGACCTTGCTTTCCACAAGGGTGATCTCAGTCTTGGTCCGAGTAAGTCTGTCAGTTGTTTTAGGTCGAATTTTCCCATTTTCATAGAACAGGTGAATTTTCCCCCATCAGGAGCGAACTTGCTATCAGTCTGAGTCAGTTTCCCATCTGTTTGTCTGTCAAATTTTCCTATTTCATTAGGATAGGTGAATTTTCTTCCTAAGCAGGTGATTTTGTCTCCCCATTCGAGTCTTTGTTCATTTGTTTCAAGATTTAGGTGAGTCTGTTTGTCAAATAGATGATCCCATTTTTAGGCAAATCCATTCCCCATCCGTACCGTTCATGAAGTAGGTGAATTTTTTACCCTGTTAGGTGAGTTTGCAAGTCAGTTCTACCTATTTACATCAAGTTTAGGCAATCCTACTATCTTTTTGGGTGAACCAGTAAAGGTTTAGGTGAATTTGCCACTATTTTGGGTGAATTTGCTAACTATTTGGGCGAACCTGCTTCTGGATAGGTGAATTTTCTTTTGCGGGTTCACCTATTTCTTGAGTCCCCCCAGATTTAGGAAAATTTGACCCTCAAGAAAGGCGAATTTGATTAGCACATTCACCCATTTTTTGAGTCCTCTTGAGTTTTGGGAAAATTTGCTTCTCTAGACAGGTGAATTTGATAAAAATAGAGATGAATTTACTCACGATGGATAGGAAAATTTGTGATATAAAGAGGCGAAGTTGCTACACACAGAGGCGTATCCATTTCCCATACAAATTCCAGAATGTGAATCCTTTGGGCCACTAAAAGCTTGTAGTTTTCCAAGTCATTTCCTATGATCGAACAATTTTTATCACCTTCCATTCACTCGTAATCTTGATTTTAATCCATCTGCATTTGCCAAAGGTCATTCGTTGATCATCTAAATCATATAGGGGCATCTTAGAACATCTCTAGATCACATAACCATCATCATTTTATCAATCCAAATCCCCTAAAATTTGTTTTAGAGGATATTGTCCAAGTGGGCTTAGGTGTCTAAATCCGATCATCATCATTCACATCTACTCAGGATTGTCATCCATCTTGAGTCAATTATCATCTTCGGCCCAATCAATCTACTTTCATCTTGAGGTGGATTTGGTGTTGCAATCATCCATCTATCCTTCAATCAGATCAATCAACACCTTAAGTCACCTAGAGTGATTTCTAAATTTGGTTTAGAATCCGTTTCATCATCCTATCTAGTCAATCCCCTAATCTTATGAATTGTTTCATCTCATCGATCGATCCAATCCATTCCAATCATATCCCTCATCCAATCATCCAATCAATCGATCCTTCATCCAGTCTAATCAGTCCTCTAATCATCACTTAGGTCATCCTTGGACTGCATCCTAGAGTGTAGCTTCACCTTAGCTCATCTGGTAGTTTTGCTCTTTCATGCCTGTTCAAACCTGATCGCAAGCAAAGAAACTAATGGCTAAACAACAAGGTCAAGGTTCCCAGCCTAACATCCCTTAGGATCCCAACAATGACACCTCATCACAATCTAATACCGATGTCCAAAATATTTTGCCACTTGGAGATGAAAACATGGTCAGTCATCCTGAAGTCACAGTTGACAAGTACCTTAGCAATCCCACCAATGTTCAGATGACAGATCGCCTCCTCTACGAGCGTGGGGAAAAAATCCTTTCTGCCTTACTCTTAAAAGGAGTCAAATCACCACCTAACTTTGACATCTCGCAATATGTCAACACCTAGTCTCTTCTAGCACCTCTAGATCATCCATCACATATATACACATGTGTATCAATAAATCATCCATCACATAAGCACGACATAGTGTCACTAAGGGCTATAACATATCATATAAATATCAAAATGTAATGTCCATCACACAATCCATAATAAAGTCCATCATATCATCAAAAAACATCATATACATCAATAATCATCGAATAAAATACAACTGTAGACACTGAAAAATGTCCTAAGTCTGCGAGCATCATTTTTCTTGGTTGTTGCCCTTCGATAATTGAATAATTTTAATTATTCAATTAAGTTTGATCACATTCCTCTATTAATTAGATAATTTGTAATTATTTAATTAATTCACCACCTCATCTTTATTCTATCCTGATCAATTAAAATTATTCAATTACGTCACTAATATATTCCTTTCTTCAATAATTAAATAAATCATTTTTTATTTAATTATTTATCTTTCATCTATAGTCAGATAACAATAATAATCATTATTTGACCTTTTATTCTTCTATAATTAAATAATTGTCGAATTTATTTAATTGTGTTTCATTCCTCTCTTTTGGATAAATAATTCAAATTAATTATCCATGTCTAATTTCCACCTCCCCATTTAATTAAATTGATTAATTTAATTAAATGCTCCTTTTGTCATTTTCTCTAAATAAATAATTTGGCTAAATTATTTATTTGCCACTTGTCATTTTCCTCCATTTTGAATAAATAATTTAAAATAAATTATTTATGCATCTCCACTTGGTCAAAGATACCCTGTCATTATTTCATGTCATAGCTTGCATGTCCCTGCATGTCTGTCTTCCATGATTCCTCCAAGAATAGCATATTTTTGGTGCATCAATTCTGGACCATTTATCTTGGAATCCTTCTAGAGGATTAATCTCAACCGTCCATTTGGAGGGTTGTCTATAAAACCAACCTTCTCCATTTTCACCTTAATAACTATTCTTCTCCAACTTTCTACTTACAATTTGCAGGTATTTGCACAAGTTAGACCACAAATCTGAGGGCATATTTGTAAAAGGAGAAATAGGAGAGCAAGAGAAGTGATTCAAGTTCAAGCATGGGGAGTATTTTGATTTGATGTTTTATTTTCCTTATGCTTTCATTGTTTTCTCTTGTTTGGATGAGGTTAATAGTTTAGAAGTGTTGGCTATCACTTTGTCTATGCTATTTGATTTTTGACCCCATCTTACATTGGTGAACTTGACGTGAATCTTACAATTTTGTAGACAAATTGGTTTGCTTTCTTGTTTGTTTTCGTTGTTTTGTAGGTTACAGCCAAAAAATATACAAAATCCCATCATCTTCTTTTTATCACATAAAAATGGGCACATGGAATATTTAAAAATGATTATTTGGGTTGTTTAGGCCTTGTTCTTAGCTTTATGGAACTTCAAATAGTTTCAAATTTCATTAAGATTTGAGAAAGTTATGGCCGTTTTAGTATTTGTTGTTTTTTAATCTAGCTTTTAAAACCCGCGTTTTCTTTTGCCTATATCATTTTTTTTGTGCAAAATTTTGAAAAAATACTTTCTGGGTTCTGAAGATTTGATTTTCAGCTTTCCATGGATTCAAACGATTTAAAATTTTGTTAAGTTTTGAGAAAATTATTGCTGTTTTCATTTGTTGTTGTCATTAAATTTTTTCTTTTGAGTTACTAATCTCTTATTTTTAGCATGTGGCACAACTTGGAGGGAGTCTAAAAACTGTTTCTATAGAAACAAAAAATCAAGTTTTTTCATTTCTTTAGGCATAATCAATTTTATTTTTCTTTCAACAACAACAACAAATTGCATTTGCACTCATGAGTATAAAATGAACCACAATTTGCATGTCACTCCTTTGGTCTTAAAATGAACAAAAAATTGCATATTTCATTCATGGGGCATAAAGCGAACAAAAAATCTGCATGAATCACTCATTGGGATAAAATGAACACAAGCATGCATTGAAACTCATATGGTTAAAATGAACTTGCATTCTCATGACATGAGTTTAAAATGAACTTTATTTTCATATTTCAAGTTAAACTTTTAAAAAGAATAAAGTATCTTGTGTGTCCTCCTCACATTATCATTTGGTAATTAAAATTTACAAGTGTCTTCAAATTTTGTCACCTTGATGCAATAATCAAAGTATCCTCTCCCCTTATGCATTCATGCGATCCTGGGTGTAAGAGAAATGGTTATTGCCTCTAGAACTTGGGATTGCCTTGGTGGGAAAAAGTACTCACCCCAAGGCGACTCGGACTGGCAATGCATTTTTTTGGCCAAAATACCCCAGACTGGTATATAAATGTGAATCCTAAGGGAAAGCCTAGGATTACGAGTGTGAATGTGTCATACGGACCAAGTAGTACTCCCCAAAACTCTGTTGAGCTTAACCTCTTCAGGTTGGAGTGCCTCCTAAATGAAACTTAATCTTGCGCCCCATGTATGGTCACTCAAATGGGGGTCCCAAATTAAACACCTTTGTGTAGTAGCCAAAAACCTTCTATTTGCTAGCACAACACCGGTTGGTGTGAAGGCATCCACATCTTCGTAGTCTGTAGTAGAGGTGATCAATCTGCCATGGGAGTTTCATGGGGGTTGGAAGCTTGGTTGGCCTTAAAAGAGAGTGCATTGTAAGGGGGAGCCCATCCATCCAAGCTTCTGGATTCACACACTACTGATATGTGGTTGGGGAAACCCACATGGAATCCAACGAATATTGTCCTGGCCTAACCATAGGATTGTGCTTGTCTCATCTATGTTTGTCCACATTCAAACATCGTGCTTGTCAAGTGTTTTCTGGATTTTCAAACAATATACACAACATTCACAAATTTGGACACAAACAATCTACCTCAGACAACTCAAAATTTTCAACAAAACATCAAAAAATAGTCTCAACCTGCTGTCAAACATTTTTTTCTAAGAGGTCTTTGTCAAAAATCAGCTTTGAAATTGCTCAAAATCCTCATTATTCAACCATTAGTTTGTATTCTTGACCATAGGCTTAATCTTTCAAATTTTAGTTATATACATTAGGCTTCATAATCATAATTTCTGGCATTAGCTTGACCCTAGGTTTTCATCTTTGCATACTTTGGATTAGGTTAATCTCATCACAGTTTGCAAAATCATTGCTTTCGAAACTAAATTATCTTGGACTAAGTCATCATTCCTATTTTCAATTATTGTCCCTTTTGTGTGAATTTCCAACTCAACAGTTTAGTTAGGAAAACTCACTATTCATCTTGACCTTGTCACTTTGTCATTTTCAACAAGTCCTTTGGTAACCAAAATCAAAAACAAAGATTAAGCTTAGAGTGCTTAGGTACCCCTTTCTCCAAATTGCATTCATTTTAGTTGATACCTTGTATACTTTATTCCTAAAAATCCAAAAATACTGTGCATCCTAGTCGTCATTTTGAACAAAACTTACATTAGTTACCTCTTTATTCAATTTCATCACCTTAGTCCTCATTTTTCACCTTGACCTTGCAATTTTCCTAGTCCACATTGTCATTTTCCTAATCAACATTGTCATCCAAGTTAACATCGTCATCCTAGTCGACTTGGATTTTGGCATACTTTCATTATCATCTCTTGCATTGTCATCCATTATCACACAAAAAGACAAAAACATAGACTAGTGTCATACTTTCATTGTCATCATCTTCATTTGAGAAATTTCCTTGATGGTGGAAACAAGACTTCAAAGAAAGAAAAGACAAATGGCAGAATTTGGACAAGACTTTGACAACAACACCAACACCAACACCAATCCCAATGACTGGATTTATGACGACCCATTTGGAAATTTGAATGTAGAATCATCCATGAGCATGTCAACTTCCTTTCAAAATCCACTTTTTGAACAATTCATATAGAGAGACCAAAATGGACAAGTACTATTTGAGGATTTAGACGTTGCCACTCAAAACCCTGACATAGCTTCATTTGTAGAAGAATTGGTCTTGAACGATCCTGGAAGATACCTTGCTATGCTTTTGGACCAAGGGGAAAAACTACCAAAAGGCTTCGACATTAATACCATAAGACCTTCTCTGGACAACGCGACACAAACCATGACATCTCATCAAAACACGAACAATGTCTCCAATAGCAATAACATTGTGGTCACCACACAAGTTGCTACTAACACCATTAATATGACATCTAGAGGCACCACAAGTCAAAACACCTCCACCTCAACTAATACAACATCTATTGGAGGAACATCTACTATGTCCATGCCTACAACATCAACATCATCATCACAAACGATAGGAATAACTGTTGGGTCCACATCAATGGGAGAAAATCCCACAAACCCTATCTTGGGATCTTCATCTATGACAATGGGGGCATATTCATCACATCCTTATGGTGGAATCTCATTTAATCCCTTTGGAGGAAGCCCACGATGAGTCTTCATTCAAGGCCCTCAACACAACATTAATACATCATCACAATTAAACATCCCACATGGACAAGGAAAAAATATGAACATACCACATGGGTAAGGACAAAATATGAACATCACACATGTACAAGGACAAAATATAAATGCACCACATGGACACTCCCAAGGAACTAACACCAACATGCTACATGGACAATTCTTTCAACAAGGACAAGGAACTCAAATGACACAAAAAATGTGCAAGTTTGGCAATCAAATGAGTCAGAAATTTTAGATACCTCAAATACAAAAAAACATGGTTGGGTCACATATTCCCACATACTCGTCCCAGATTCATACTCAACAACAGATTCCCACTCACAACTGGCAATATCAGCAAACACCTAATCAGAACATACCTTACTTTCAGGCAACCAATGATCCTATTGTACACGCCTTGCTAGCAAAAGTGGATGGCCTTCAAAAATAGATGGAAAATATGAAAACCTCTGGCAAGAAGATGCAAATGCCATATGATTTATGTCCATATCCTTTTGATACAACTTTGTACATGCCACCATTTCCACATGGTTATGTAGCTCCAAACTTCAATGAATACAAGGGTAAAACAAATCCACTTGACCACATCAGAGAGTTCGTAACAAGTTGTGTGGATATTGCTCATGAGCACACATATCTAATGCGACTATTTCCTAAAAGTCTCATAGGACCGACACTAGAATGGTTCTATACACTGCAACTAGAAATACACTCACGGGAAGAACTTGCTAAAAAATTCATGAAAAATAACACATACAACATTGACATAGACACCTCCATTACCAACTTATGCTAGCTCACAAAAGAAGATTCAAGTGAAACCTTTTTACCATTCTTTCAAAAATGGAGGGGCCTAGTGAGTCACTGTCATATAGACATACCTGAAAAGGAAAAAGTTGACATGTTCGTACAAACATTATTAGGCCCACTGAAAAATGGCTTTCGTGTTCATTGTTGCACAACTTTTGCGGACCTAGTTGAATGAGGTGTCCAAGTTGAACAAGCCCTCATTGCTGAAGGAAGACTAAAATACGGTCCTAAAAACACAAAAACGAACCCTCCTCTTGCTGACAAAAACAAATATTGGGTTAAGAACAAACATGTCACCAACGATGGTGTAGTTGATGCTAAGGCTGTTAATTCTATTGGTCCTATGATTACTCTAAAAGGGACACAACCACAAAACACACAAATGATGACACAAACCTTGCTGCTAATGCTATCTAGACAAATCAAAATAATCAAGGAAATCAAAACACTCAAATTCAAAGGTAGCCTAGGCAACCTAAACAATTCCCTAGAGGACGTACATACACTCCCTTGGGTGAGCCTAGTGAAGAAGCTCTTAGGAAATGCCTTTAGAATGGTGTCATCACACTTGAGGACCCAAAACCATACAATCCTGGGCAGTTTAAACCATCTTGGTGGGATGATAACGCATTTTGTGACCATCACTAAATAAAAGGACACAAAACCTCTTCCTGTAGACAATTAAAAAATTTGGTACAAGAACTTATTGAAAAGTGTATCATTGAGATTGGTGGACCACAATTTGCTTCTAATATAGATCATACAATACACAAGAACCCACTGCAAGATCATGGTTCTGGAAACCCTTCTATGTCAAAAAATAATAATAATAGTCGAGCCAACCATGCCCATATTGGATATGACTATTCTGGGGGAGCTATCATACATCACATTAGAACAATTGATGAACATGTCTACACAGTCACCGTCAGAAAGGCCCCTGAATGCAATATCACCACCCATGCTAGAAAGGTCACCATAGCCAGCCCTCCTCCCCCTAGACAACCAAAGGTAACAATAGATGGCCCATCCACTTCATAGCCACAATCGCATCCACAAAATAAGCAGACCCAACCTAAATGAAACTTTAATCTTATTGACCAGCTTGGAAAAACACCAACACAAATCTCTATCCTTGAATTGTTATGCATCTCGCCTGCCCATAAGGCCATCCTAGATAAAACATTGCAAGAATCCTCCGTTCCCCAAGATATTGATGTTAGCCAATTCAAAGCCATGGTAGGATATCTCATGAATCCCCACCATATCACCTTTTCAGACCAAGACTATTTGTCATCCAAATCCAGCCATAATGATGCCCTTCATATCAAAGTTCTTGTTCATAAACATAAGGTCAGACGAGTCTTAGTAGATGGCGGAGCGGGACTGAATATATGTTCCTTAAAATTGGTCAAGGCACTAGGATTTTCTGATGCTTGCATAGACGCCACAAGAAGCATTGTTATCAAGGCATATGATGATGAAGAACGTTACTCTCGGGGCATAATTACACTTCCAATTCGAATCGGGCCAGTCATTGTCAACACCACTTTTAAAGTTCTAGATTTGGACCTGCCATACAACATTCTACTTGGTCAACCTTGGATCCATGCCTTGAAAGTCGTCCCCTCCACGTTTCACCAATGTTTGAAGTTTCATTTTGAGGGCACTGAGATTACTATATACGAAGACCCCGATCCATTCCAATATTGTACCAACTTATGAGGTGTCTCAGAATGTTAAGTGCCTATCAATCATGAAGCCTCGACGTCTTCATCTTCCAAATTCATCGACCCATCAACACTTGCAAAGCCTTGCACGTCCACATCCATCACCACATCATCTCACTACATTGATCCATCTTCATTGACCAAGTCATACACTCCATTTACCCTGCCATCAAACCCCAAGGTCCAAATTCATGACATGGGATGTGGAGAATATCATATGGATAATTTACCAGCAAACGACAATGCTAATGCCACTGATAGAGATAAAAATTCCAACGTTGATGTCAAGATAGTTACAGAAGGAACACAAAAGGATGGTCGTGCTTGGATTGAAACCTTTTGGGATCCTGATGACACATCGGCCTTTGCCATATCTACTTCCTCTCAAGCTTTTCATATCTATTATAACCCCTTGTTTGACCAAGAAATTTACGATAACCCACTCTTTGAGCATGAACTCGTTGAGGATATCCAATCATCATCCTTCCATCCCACCTATCCTAGGCTAGGATATGAATCTCCTATTTTCATCTCTTCTAAGTCATCTTGCCAAGTCATTAAGGATGTGCAAGCCTCCTTTGATGTTAACAGTACAAAAAAGGATAGTCCAAAAGATTCCATTAATGGCATCGCTACTCCCATTCATCCACTAAACATTCCTTTCACTTCACCTACTTTCCCAATTTCACACACATCCACTCGCATCATAGACATGGATCAACAAATCATAGCTAAAGAAAAGAATAAAGGAAAAGCTCCAATGAATGAGATATCTTTAAAAGGAGATCAAAAATTCAAAAGAAAGAAAAGAAGATCAAGACAAGTCCCATAGCCAAAATAAAAAGGTATCAGACAAAAAATAAATAAAATTCAAAAGTGAAAATGAGAAAAAGTCAATCTCAAAGTATGCCTCTACATCAAAAATCACTGGGGGCGTCTATCAAGAACAAAGTCAAACAAAGTGTCTGTTGATCCAAGGTCTATCTCCATGTCACTCTCACTCATACCATATACTTTGTTCCATCCATCCATGTTCACATATCCATCATATACCTCCATTGGCGATGTCTTTCAATGTATTTGTGATGACAACTCCTTTTACTCTAGCTTGTTGGTTGCCCAAGCTCCTTTTCGGTTGAGGCCTGATGGCCCACATAGTTGGACATTAGGGATCCTACCATAGCCTCTTTCATTCGTCACATCTATCATCCTTCATATCTGCCACTCGTACTCCTCATCTTGATCAAGTCCTTTCATCCAACACGATCAACCACACAAGATCAGGGCATCGTCAAGGAAGTCCATGGATCCGACATTTATCAATTTTATACCTAGCTTCAAAGAGCTAGGGAAAAATTCCAATGGTTGAAATCAAGTCTTGCATATTGTCCATTGTCCATGCTAGTCATGCCTTTTCTTTACATTCCATTTTGCCTGGCTCATTCTCAACTTGACTAGGGGAAATTTTTTATCATGAGACTGTAGTGCGTACCACACGTGATCCTGAAAATCATAAAATGTCCTTAAAAAAGACCTAAAAATCATAAAATGTCCTTAAAAAATACTTAAAAATCATAAAATGTCCTAAAAAGAGACCTAAAAATAATAAAATTTCATGAAAAAAAGACCTAAAAAAATTGAAAAATGTCCTGAAAAAGACCTAAAATTGAAAAATGTCTTAAAAGAAGACCTAAAAATCAAAAAATGTCCCAAAAAAAGACCTAAAAGCAAAAATGTCACGAAAAAGACCTAAAATCAAAAAATGTTCAAAAAGACCTAAAAATTGAAAATGTCCTAAAAAGACCTAGAAAAAAAAAAAGACCTAAAAATTGAAAAATATCCTAAAAAAAGACCTAACAATTGAAAAACATCCTAAAGAAAACAAAAAAAAAAAACAAAAAATAGAGTCATATCAATCAGCACAGTCACGTCAATTCAAGTCTTGATTAGTCTTTGTCATTGTCGAACTATGTTGTCTCTATGCACTTGCTACATAAGTAAGGCTCATCTTCGAGCCCCCAAGACATTACGTCAGTCCTATTAGGTTTTTCAAAATAAATCATGACTCAATCTTTGGTTAACAAGACAAAGTCATTGGTCGTGTCGAACTATGAGGTCTTTGAGTGTATGATGTAGGAAAGGCCATCTGTTGATGAGCCCCCAAGGCCACACTAGGTCAGTCCATTAGGGTTCATTGCACAATTTTCTTATACACATGAAATAGTCTTTAAATTTATCATGGTCTTTTTCAAAATTCGAACGAACAATCTACCCAAGCGAACTACAATCTTTCAATCAAGCACAACAATCATCTGGGCATATCAAAATTGGTCAAACTTAGTCAAACCAGTCATATCTTGCTTATTCTTCAGATGTGTCCTTCTGAAGGGTAGACCATCATTTAATCATGCCCTAGGATGTGTCCTTCTTAGGCATTGTCACGGTCATTTGGGATTTTGAGGATTCTCACGACATTTGAGATACATTCCTCTTGATATTGACATCATTCAGGATGTGTCCTTCCTGAATTCAACAATCTTGACATTGACATCGTTCAGGATGTGTCCTTCCCAAACTTGACATCAATCTAACATCTTGACATCTTGACACTGACCTCGTTTAGGATGTGTCCTTCCCAAATTTGGTATCACTCTGGCATCAACGTCATTTAGAATGTGTCCTTTCTGAATCTGACATCTCGGCATCGTTTAGGATGTGTCCTTCCTAAACTTGACACCAATCTGGCATCTTCATATCGTCAACCCTGGCATTTTGACACCAAGACATCCAACATTCCACCACACTTGACAAACTTGACATTTTGACATTCAGACACTTGGCATTTAATTTTATGATGCTTTTTTTGTCTTTTGGAAATCATGATGCTAGTTCCTTGAGGATGTCCTGACAACAAGATTTAGAGGAGCAATGACATTTCATGATTTGTCTTGCCTATCTTTACTGTTTGTGGTTGATTATGACAAAAAGACTAGGGCAATCACTCTCTTAGTATGAGTTATGATCATCCTTGTCTATGATTGCTTGTCTCATGTGATGGTACAACCTTGCACACCTTGGTCTACATCATATCATGGTGTTTGTTGGCCATTACAATAATCTTCCCAATGATGATAAATATAAAAATGTAAGCATGAAAGTTGGTTCCCTTACCATTTCTCGTCTAGCTTTCCATCTTCATCCTCCTTTCTCTTCCACGCTAATATCCATCCCCTTCCAAGCTAACATTTCTTCTATCCTTCATCCTCTAGTCTTATCATCCATTTCAAGAGCACATTCGTATTCTTTGAACTCACTTGTCCTCTCAAGGGGGCATACACAACCCTCCTCGTCATTCTTCTTTCACTCGGGCATATTTTAGAATTAAATTTCTTTGACACAATGCGATGAACTGCATTATGTCAAAGAGGGGAAAAATGTAGACACTGAAAAAATGTCCTAAGTCCATGAGCATCATTTTTGTTGGTCGTTGTCCTTTGATAATTGAATAATTTTAATTATTCAATTAAGTTTCATCGCATTCCTCTATTAATTAGATAATTTTTAATTATTTAAATAATTCACCTTCTCATCTTTATTCTATCCTGATCAATTAAAATTATTTAATTGTGTCGCTAATATATTCCTTCTTTAATAATTAAACAAACCAATTTTTATTTAATTATTTATCTTTCATCTATAGTTAGATAACAATAATAATCATTATTTGACCTTTTATTCTTCTATAATTAAATAATTGTTGAAATTATTTAATTGTGTTTCATTCCTCTCTTTTGGATAAATGATTCAAATTAATTATCCATGTCTGATTTCCACCTCCCCATTTAATTAAATTGATTAATTTAATTAAATGCTCCTTTTGTCATTTACTCTAAATAAATAATTTAAAATAAATTATTTATGAACCTCCACTTGGTCAAAGATACCCTGTCATTATTTCATGTCATAGCCTACATGTCCCTACATGTCTGTCTGTCATGATTCCTCCAAGAATAGCATATTTTTGGTGCATCAATTCTGGATCATTTATCTTGGAATCCTTCTAGAGGATTAATCTCAACCGTCCATTCGAAGGGTTGTCTATAAAACCAACCTTCCTTCTCCATTTTTACCTTAATAGCTATTCTTCTCCAACTTTCTACTTACAATTTGCAGGTATTTGCACAAGTTAGACTACAAATCTAAGGGAATATTTGCAAAAGGAGAAATAGGAGAGCAAGAGAAGTGATTCAAGTTCAAGCATGGGGAGTATTTTGATTTGATGTTTTATTTTCCTTATGCTTTCATTATTTTCTCTTGTTTGGATGAGGTTAATACTTTAGAATTGTTGGCTGGCACTTTGTCTATGCTGTTTGATTTTTGACCCCATCTTACAACAAGTACAAGGCTCTCAATCAAATGTGATCTTTGTCGCTCTGTACTACACATCCACCCTACACTTGTCAAAAATTTGTATCTTGTCATCTGTCCTCTATCCTCTCTACCCTAAGCTACCCTCTTCTAACCTCTGCGTTGAATCTGGAACTGGCCCTCTACATGGGGGTGTCTCTCGATAGCTGCTATATCCCCATGTATGTGTCCCTAGTGATCATGAGGGCGCAAGCATCTGTGGCACCACCCTAACATAGGTAGGTACTTGTTGTACAACATCTGGCACCTCTCTAAAATAGGCCCCCATGTAATAGTTAGACTCCCTCATGTACTCATCCCTCTCTAGTGCCTGTATCCTAGCTGTGTCCTGCTCCATCCTATACCTATCTTGTGACCCAGTCAGATGTCTCCTCTCCTACTCCCAAGCATCCTATGCCAACATCAGTTGGTCAATTTTTTCCTACATCCGTGTCATCTGATCTACCGCTATGTCTCTTTCACCCTGTAAAGCCTATACCTATGCCTCTGCTGCATCCCTCTCTCTCTACAATGCTCCTAGCCGCTTCGCTATCATATCCCTCTCATCTTGTAGAGCATGTACCCGCACCTCTGATACATCCCTCTCACCCTGCAAGGTCTGCATTTGTGCCATCGTCATCTTTTCTCTCTCTAGCACCAACCCTACGTCCTTAGTTGTCTACTCTACCACCTCTACTCTGTCTCAGAGTTCATCTCGCTCCCTCCTCAACTCAATCCTCTCCTGCTACAACTCTGCTAGCTATCTTGCCAGGTCCTCTCTCTCCCTCTCGACATCATGTACCTGTATGGATACCTGGTCTACTAACTTCCCATAGTGTCTTTGTCCCTCCACCTCCAATCTGGTCACATTTGCCTGCAATCGGGTCACCTCGGCCTGCAATCTGTCCCTCTCTGTCTCTAGCTCATATACATGTTGTCCTACCTTGTATGCCAGGGTCCTGTAATCCGTCTCTCCCTCTATCCGTACAATGTCCACCTCAGCCTCTAGTCTCTCCCTATCAGCCTCTGACTCCCTAAATCTATGCTCTATGATCCACAACCTCACTAAAGTCCCTGTCAATAGTATGACTAGGTCCTTCAGTGGTGGTGGCATGTATGGTACTATGGCCAATGGATCTACCTCTAGAGTGTCTACCTCCATAGCATTCCCCTATCCTTTCCTCTCACGATCATCCCTCTCCTCCTCTGCCTCAACCTCCCTATCTCTGTCCCACCTCTGTTGGCCTCCTCTCCTCCTCACTCTCCTCTGTTCTCCTAGTCTAATCCTCTAAACCATAGCCTAGTGCCCCTAAAATATAGTGCACCATCATAATCCATGTTGTTTGATGACATGCTTACCATGCAGAGTATCTCACTTTCATCCCTACGTCTGCCTCTCCTCCCTTTCCTAGATAAGGTACCTGATGTAGGTCCTCCCATAGCTGTCTAGTGAACTCTACCATGATCGGATCACCCCATAATCACTCTCAGGTAATCTGTTTGAGCCTCTGAGGTCCTGTAGGAATATCCTGCTATACCCCAAATTGTCTCACACTCTATCTGCCCTATGAAGCTCCACGATGCCTAGATCCCTCCTGGTCAAATAAGATACTATGAAGAAGTACCCTTTGTGTCTCCTCTCATCATCCCTCCATCTAGAAAATCATCACATCATGTATAGTCTACATACTATCTGGTCCTCCTACAAATCATCTAGTCTCCTCCTCTATGCCTCCAGGTTACTGGCATCCTAGTAGTGAAAATGCTAGTTGTACTCAGTCCCATACTAGTATGCCACTAGTAGTGTATCATCCTATGTACCCGCTATCAACACTCTTGGCCTAGCCACATTGATGTGCTCCTAGGCCCATACCTATAGTAGCATCACATGTGTCACACTGAGTGCTTGTTGATAGCATCCCACATGCATGTCCCTATATAGTTGTGCCAGTATGCATGCACCCCATGTGAACTCTCCCTCCCTCCCCTCCACAATGTGTCTGACAACCTCAATAAGCTTGAGGCTACAAAATCTCCCACTCCTATCTAGCATTAGGATCCCACTAATCAATCCATGGAGATATAATGGTAGTGTTGGTACTCCCAATCCTAGGCATCCATCTAAATCTAGCTTTGCTCCCTAAATCGGTAGGTCTACTCGCCCAAAGATGGCTCGTAGGCTCCGGTCTCACTCTCGTCCCTCTGTCCTTGTCCAAATCATAAGGTGTCCAGCTATTAGCAACCGTAGAATCCTCCATACATCCTCTAGTGTAACAATGATCTCCCATGTCAGGAGATGGAAGGTGGATGTCTCTGAACTCCACCGCTCCATCAGTGCTATTAGCAACGTCTAATGCACTCTGACAATAGGATAGCCTAGCATATGCAATAAATCTTCTTGTACCAGCACCACATGATCCTCACCATTCGTATCCCAAATCGTCACCTCCAAGACCACCAAACACCTCTCTCGTATCCGCAGTGTGTCAAAGCTCTACATTCACACCAAACATGTTAGTCATCTTTCATTCAATCTCATCACTTTCCTTCTCTTTCTCCCCTTTTTCTTCCCCACTCTGGGTTTTTCTCGTTGAAATTTCCCCTTTCAGTTTTACCTGTTCCTTTTCGACCTTGTCGGACGGATTCACCCTTCTACTGGGCCAATTCGCCTCTTTGTCCTAGGTTTTCCCTTTTAGGCGAATTCACCCGATTTTGGGGCGAATTTTCCTCTTTGTCCCAAGTTTTCCCTTTTGGGTGAATATTCCCGAATCCTATCCCCTTGCCCTTTCAGGTGAATTCGCCCAACTTTTGGGTGAATTCACCCCTTCTATCCCCCTTTTTTCCTTTTGGGAAAATTTTCCCAATTCGTCTCCCTCTTTGCATTTTGGGCGAATTCACCCAATTTGTCTCCCTCTCTACCTTTTGGGTGAATTCACCTAGTCTTGTTGCATTCTCTCCTTTGGGAAAATTTGCCTAATCGTTGGGTGAATCTGCCCAACCCCCTCACCATCCCCCCATCAGGCGATCTCGCCCGACCATCGGGCAAGTCTGCCTGACTGTATCCGTCGGGTGACTTCACCTAACCATCATGCGTGTTTTCTTAACCATCCTCGGTTCGGGCAAATTTTCCCAACCCTCAGATGAATTCGCCTGAGCTTCACATGAATTCGCCCAGGCCCTCCCCCTATCTACTTTCCTTAGGTAGATTTACCCAATTCATGGGTGAATCCATCCCTCTTCATGTCACCCCACCCTTTTTATGGGCTTTTCTATCTTTTTGGGAAAATTTTCCCCTTACATGGGTGAATTCGCCTCCCTTTGACCGCCGATCTAATAGGTTATTTTTCCTACAAACTTGGATGAAATTGCATTTCACCGACTACCCATTTTTCTAACCTACCCAATTCCCAAAATCCATATTTCCAAATTCTTAAAATTTTTCAACATCTAACTAAAAATCACAAAGAATGGTTTTGGAGCTAACTTGTAGGGGTATCACGCGCTTGTGGTAGAACCGCCGCACCTCGTCACCTCAGTGGATGATCTCATCATCTCTGTACCCCTCATCCTCGCCTGCCATGCCATCTATCCTCGTTACCTTCTTCCTCTTCTCTCTCTCACTCAACTGCCAAGTGTGCAAATGATGAATAGTAATTTCTAAAATGACTATATGTAACCATTTCCCTCCCTTTTTAACCCTTTTAAGTTTTGGGTATTTTTACCCATTATTTAACCCTCTTTTTAATTGATTAATCCTCTTTATTCCATGGGCCACCATTTGCACATTGTGTGTCTATTTTCCTCCGTTCAAAATCCATTCTTCATAGTTTTTTGAGCGCTATCCTGTGGTACCCTCTGTTTCCTCATATTGAGAAGTCACCAAGGGCCCCTTTTTCTTCCCCATTCACCCTCTCAAGGGGGCATACCTTGTCATTTTCCTTCATTCCTCCATCACATTCATTCCCTTGCAACATCAGGGCATCTCCCTTTATTTTTCCATGATTAGACAATCTATGTGGCTTTTCTACTGGGGCATCACTTGCCAGTCCTTTCTTCTATCGAGTTGCCTATATTTTAATTTTCTTTGAAACACTGTTATTCTAACAACATTTCAAAGAGGGGGAAAATGTAGACATCTGAATTTGACCACTCTCGTATGGTCAAATTGATCCCTTTTATTCGTCAATTTTGCATCCCCCATCGAGATTAATTAAATGATTTATTTAATTAATATTTCTTCTATTCCTAAGGTTCCTAAGGTATTTAATTTAATAATTAAATACTTTACCTTGTGGCCCCTTTCTCTCTAAGTTAAATAAATGCTTCAATTTATTTAATTTAGTCATTTGGCCTTTTGAATTTAAATCAACTTTAAAATCATCTTTTTCTCTCTACTTGTCCCATGCTCCATAATCTCCCTTTAATCTAGATTAGTTTAATTAATCCATGATTAGGATGTGCACAACTTTAATAAGGATTCATGTCACATCCTCCATAACTTGCAACTTGCCCTTAATCCTTCATTAGCCTCTTTAGTCACTTGTTTGCACAACCTCAATCATATGATTAGGTCAACCTAATCCCCATGTCATTTATGGCATACCCCTAAGTCAACTGTCATTAATGTTTTTTCCATTTAGACAAGGAAACCTCTTCCCCATGTGAATTAAAAATTTGCATTTATTCCTCCAAGGTTTTTCTCTTCCCTATGTGGATTGTTGAGGAATTTTAAATTCCTCATGTGTCACATCTCCCACATGGGGAGAAGGAACTCCTTTATGAGGAGATCTTGTCCCAATCCCAAGGTACTTTAAGTACCTCCACATCACCTTCCCCCTTGACACGTTATTGCCACTTGGAAAGATGTGAGGTCTTGTGAGTCCTCAACTCACCCTAGCCCTTCATCTTGTCCATGGTGGTTAAATCCTGGCCCTCCATTCCTTAGAGGCATTACCCCTAAAATTATAGGATTTTGACCTCATTTGCATCACATTCATCACTAAACATTCAAGCTCTCACAACCATACTCCATTGCTGCAATATTTGAGTTCATTTTGCATCCATTTTGTGCATTTACCCACATACCCATCTTCACCATTGCATTCCTCATATCATCCACATCATTTTGCATCTAATTGCATGTTATTTACCATCTAAAGGAGCACACAAATGATTGAATCAATAGGGCCAACCATTTTATCAACTCGGGCAAGGTAGCTAACTCTATTTTACTTTATTTTGTTCAAGTTCAACTAGGCCAATCTTGATGTGTTGTGTTCCCTTGTTTGCATTTTCATTTACGTTTTTGCATTTTGGACTAGGAGAAAAACACTACACACTTATAATCTATAGTTTTCTCAATATCACTCACCTTCTCACTATAAGCATTAGGAAGAGTTGTGAGAATCTTCTTTACAATCCTTGTTTCATCAATATTAGCACCAAGTCCTCACATTCTAGCCACTATCTCATCCAATCTCTATACATAAGCTTTAATATTTTCATCTTCGGACATATGTAGAAGATCAAATTGTGTCTCCAAATTCTATATTTTTTCCTCTTTAACTCTTTCATCACCATCATGCACTCTTTCTAAAGCATCCCAGACTTCCTTAGTTTTCTTCAAATTCTGAACCTTAATCAACTTAGAATGTACCAGACTATTCTTCAAGATAAACTTCTCCTCATATTATTCATTTCATGTGCTTTGATCTCTTCAGGTGTACTAGGACCATTAGCAGGAGGAGTGTGACGATTCTTGTAAGATTTCTCCACATCATTTCTACAATACTCTAGATGTTATTCCATCAATACTTTCTATATACCACAATTAGTTCCATCGAACCTCAGATAATCAAAGACCATTTTTCCAGCCATCCCGAACCTTCCTCAAGTGGTTAAGCTCTTCACTAAGGAAACAAGATTTGGTACCAATTGTTGAATAGGAAAACTGAGAGGGGAGGTGAATCAGTTGTCACATAATTAAACCTTTAATTCAGTCACTGGAACTAATACTTAAAACTGCTTAAATGATTAATCATCAAATGCCAATGTAGAAACTCAAATCCAACACATAAACACAATAACACCATATTTACGTGGAAAAACCAATGAGGGAAAAACCATGGTGAGGGTTAACTCACACTATAGAGAATATAAAAACCAATTACAAAAAGGCTCACTACCTGAAATAAGGACTCACTATCTAGAACAAGGACTCACTATCCAATAGGGCTACAACCTAGAGGGCTCACTACCATAGAGATACAAAGAATAAAAATAATACTTGTTATAGAGAGACTACAATCCTAGTGCAACAAAGGATTCCACCACAATCACTCAATCAACTAGCATGAATGATAGAGTTCACCTTCTTCTCACTGCATTCAAAAACTCAACATTAAGCTTCGCATTGATCTCCCACACTCGCAACACACACACACACACACTTATTGAATAGAATCAATGTTGCATCAAACTATAATTTATCTTTTCTCTTATCGCTCTTCTTCGCTCTTTCATCTTGACTTCATCATTAACTCATCTTGCATTTATACCATCTTCAACTTTGAAACATATCCAAAGTTGGCCCTCCAAGTCCAAATTCAAATTAGGTCAATGCCAAAACATCCTAGGGTGGAATTAGAATGAGGGAAACCTAAACACATGCTTCAAGGGATCCAAAAAGATCCAAAACACTTCATCATCCTCAAAAGTAGTATTTCACACAAGGTTAGCCACCAGTGTAAATCATCTTCCAAATGCCAAAAATATCTTCAATAGAACCAGAGCAAAACAACTATAGAACCACAAGTTATAAGACTTTATCAAAGAGAAATTTGGACCAACACCATTTCTCTCAAACCTCAACCAAAAACATAGAAAACCATAGTTCACAATTGGTGAACACAACTTGCATTGTACAATGAATCAACAACCAAAAATATAGATATAACATCTAGTAACAACCTTGAACAACATATTTGAACCGCACAACCAAAGGAGAAAACTTGGACCAAAAACTAGAGAAACCACTGAACACATGAAACATATCTTTATTACAATTTTCTCAATTTCCTCGACATTAACAACCGATAGCAACTAGTAGATAACTAGTTGACCAGTTGACATCAATGACAACACCAACAATCTTTCCACAACTCTTTCATTCTTGCACCAGGCTTAAAGGTGAATTTGGTTGGAAGTGAGGCTCCTTGAATCGTGACTTTCCCTCTTTGTGTAGTAACATTACACTCAGGGTTTCTTGCCATTATAGTTGTGACATTGATATTGCAATCAACTTGACAAATGGTTCCTACAACTTCATCGTAGGTGAAGTTAGCTTTTCATTATTCTTGTCCCTTACCTTTGTCATTTCCTCTAGAATGACTAGGGATTAGATCCTTGTAGACTCCCATGTCTCTATTTCCAAAGATCCCAAGACAATGTTCAATGCTGACCTCTCCTTTTTCTATCACATCTTGTATGATATTTTTAAGCCTCATATAGTTTTTTGTTGTGTGACCCTTGATTTTTAGGAATTCACATTGATTATTCTCATTGTACTAGGGTGATTTAAATTTTGGTTCGTCATAAGTTGTTTTATCAAGTTTAGGAAGCTTCATCAGGTTCTTTTGAACGAATTTATGCATAATTACCTCAAGAGTTTTTCCAAATGGAGTGAACTTTCTTCTAGTTTGTTTAGTTTTCCTCAATGGCCCTCTTGGATTATCCCAGCCTTGATTTGTTTGTTTGTTATTCTATTGGTTGTTTTGAGGATACATAAGTTGGTTGTTTTGTGTGTTGTTTTGAGGATAGTTTGTTTGAGCTACTTGCACATTATTTTGTGGATTAATAAGATCTTGTATGTTTCATACTAATTTTCCAAAAAATGTCGCTCTATAGTTTTTGACATAGAACAATAAGTTTTCTACACTTTTCATTCAAGGAAATCTTAGAGATCTCAATCCAAGGATGTAAAGGGGAAAGAGATATGAAAAAGAGATTTCCTAAGGTGTGATTAGAGACTAAAATGGGTTTCTCCAGCAAGCAAGGGATTGGAAAGACAAGAGATGGAAATGACATGAAAAGTACTATGCAAAGCCTAACTAAATGACCTAGAAAATGAAACTAAAATGCAGAATAAAAGATAGAAAGTATAGAGTGCGCCTGGAAGAATGATAAGGTAAAAAAAAACTCCAAAACTCTAAAAAACTTGTTGTTTGATGCCCACTTGGACTCATACACTAGTTTGGGTAGTTTAGTCCTAGATTAGGGTTTTTGGGAAAGAACAAAAATCTAGCAGAGACAAGTCTGAAACACCTAAAAACTGGAAAGTCCACTATATTGGGACTCGTACACTAGAAGTGGTGTATCAATCTTGCTTGTCCTTTTAGGAGGATCAAGTTATGAATCTACACTTCAATCTCTTCTCTATCTTTTCAACCTGATTTCCAGATCCAAATTTTTGAATTCTGCTTTGTAGATGTCTTTTAATGAACTTCTAAACAAGGTGACAACTTGGACAACTTTGCAACTTTGACAACTTCTTTCCAATATTTCTCTTCAATATGTATTCAATCTAGATCTAAAAATTACAAAATAAAGAGGGAAAAATGTTGTTTTGTTAGTGGAAAGGGGTTTTCCTTGGTCGAACCCCATTTTGGTAATCAAACCTTGTAATTAAATGAAATGGAAAGGAAGAATTATGAATGAACAAAATGATATGTTTCATCTCACCAAACCCTAGAAATAAATCTTGAAAATATGTATGAAATGGATCCAATGGATGTGGATCTTGACTCTTTCTTCAATGTTGTAGATCTTGACTTGAATACTTGCTTGAATCATGAAACCATACAGCACAAATGTTAGCTAAAAAATAAACATGATGCATGATGACTTTGACATGATGCTTGATACTTGAATAATGCTCCAAAAAACTTTATAATCAGCTCTTGAAGGCTCTTGAATGCTCTTGTAAACTCTTGAATTCTCTTGTGAACTCTAATTTTCTATAATGCATGAATACTCAAGTTGCTAGGAGAAAATATGTGAAATAACCTTGTATTTATACTTGTTTATGCCAAATTTCCTGAAATTACAACACTACAAGCCAACATTAGATCCAGGAGAATAAAATCTCACCAAAAATTTGAATTTAATTTATGTTTAAGCCACATGAGATTCATATGCTAGAAGTGGCATATGAGTTCCATTAGGCTAGGATTTGGGAAACATTTTTCAAGAAATGCTTAGATTAATGTGAATCAGGATTCTAAGGGCCCCAAAACTTAGGTGGGACCCATATGCCCAAGGTGGTGTATGAGTCCGAAATCACTAAATCTAAACCATACAATCCAAAAACATTAATTTTTGATTGGGCATTACATATGTGTCAGGATTATCCTTGGAGAGATGCATTAAATAAGGCCAATTAAGGCATAAAGAAGCCCAATTAATTAATGACAACCCTGGATTAGTGTGAAAGTCCTAGAAAAAATAAATTACAACACCCTAAATAAGGTACAATTAGGTTCATTTAGCTCACAAGGGCCCAAACAAGTGTGAAAATGTAACAAACGACATTTTTCAACACTACATTTAGCCCCCACTTTAGTGAGAGGAGGAAATTGCTTCAAACTAACACTAAAATAGATGATATACGCATCAAGAGGGGTCCAAATGTACTAATTCTAGTAAGATAGGACAAAAACAATCAAGAGGGTTACACAAGCCCCCAGGATCAAGATCCTATGACAAACCAAAAACACACGTGAAAATGATGTAGGGAGCAATAACAAGGTACAAGCATACATTGCCAAAGATAAAGAAAAACAAAAATAAAACAAAAAGGGGGGTGGATCAAGCTTTGACCGTTTATCCCATATGTTGTGGATTAGATCTAAGTTGTTTGTCCAGAAAATGCACACTCACTCTGAGGCAATGCAACTTTAGGTTGTCTGCTGGGTGAGTATTCAAAAAGGTGAGACATAGATGCATGTGGCCGGTATGCGCTCACACAAACAAGCATGTGGCTATGGGAAAGTCATGCCTAAGTTTGGCTTCACATTCAACCAGACGAAAGCTATACCTCCTAATAACTTTGATAAGGTGCCACACAACAATGAAATTCGAGCTTCGTGATGCAAGAAAAGCTTCATATGCTTGGAACTCATGAACAAACAAGATGGCACCACAGGAAAGAAAAGTATATTATGTAAGGTATCCATATAACCAAAATTTGCAACATAGTGTAAGGTATGTTCAAAGGAGTTTTACTTAGTTGATGTAAGATAGTACCTTAGGGAACATTTTTCCTAATGTCTCCAAGAGAGGACCAATCAAAGAATAGAAGATTCACAACTTAGGGGATGCAGTGTATCACATCAAGCCACTAAGAGGAATATAATATGCTAAGAAAGATCATGCTCTTGAGGGGCATCACATCTAATGTCATTCAAAAAGAGAAAGATGCATCACATGAAGTAAGAAGACTACATAATTGAACATGAAATGCAAAAGAATAATGCCAATGTATGCCCCCACTTTAAAGAAATTTCTAAACACCATGCTCTGAGTAATTACTTTAAAGTAGCAAATGGTAAATGCTTACAATAAAGAAGACATGAGAGATAACTTGGAAAGACCTATGCCAAGTCATATGTTTCCAAATAAAGCTACATCATGAAAACGGAAAGAGGGATTGCCTCCAAAATGAAACTCCAAACACGTGAGGGATCCATGGATTTAGGGTCAGTATGTTCTTGCTACAATGTTTTTAGAGAGCTCAAAATTGCGATCATTCCCCAAATAATCATAGAACAAGAAGAATGACACAAAGAGTGAAAACAAAGAAAAATCCTTTCAGGTCAACTTGAAGAGACATGAATGTCTCAAAGCCTTGTGTCATCCACGAAGGAAAAAACAAGACAAATGAAAAGTTAAAAATATTTAGGACATTGAAAATAATGTAGGTACAATAGAGGAATGCCACAAAGAGACAGAGACACACATCAAACAAAACAACATAGGGAGATCACATTATGCACATCCAATCACACACATAACATGAACAAGAAAACAAAGGAAAGAATAGTAAGGAACATGCAAGTCAACCTATTAGCAGGTCGTTTGCATCCCAATCATGTTCATCATATATAGAAGGAAGACAACTAGCCAAAGGGACAATGACAAATGCATTACTAGGACAAGGCTATTCAATTCTTTCCCCCCACTGAGTGCAAGACAAGAATGAGCCGAGGTAGGTGATGAGGGAGTATTCCTTGCATCTTAAAATGATTTGTAATGAATGTAAAGCATGTAATAGTGAGCATGCTAAGATCCTACAACCATTACTTGGCAAGGAGAAAAAGGGTCCTGCTCTAAGGAACTATTTCTATGATATACAACTTTTTAAATATTTGTCTTAAAGCATGGCACTCATTGGTACTATGTCCAAGAACACTATGGATTTCATAATGTGATGTGTTTTTATTATTAGGATTTGGAGATCGATCTTCTCTATGGGTGGTAATGTAATCATGTCGGGCTCACCAAAATGAAAGATAAAAAATGACCGCTCTATAGTCTAGGACATAGAACAACAAGTTTTCTACACTTGTCATTCAAGGAAAGCATAGAGATCTCAATCCAATGATATAAAGGGGAAAGAGATCTACAATAGGGATGCCCTAGGGTGTGATTAGAGACTAAAAGGGGGTTCGCCACCGAACCAACAATTTTTGTGTTGCTATGACTCTCTTGCTCTCTTAGGGTTTTTCACCTAAAAGGAGAGAGATAGACGCAAAAAATGTGGTTAACTCAAATTAATGCAAGTATGATAGAAATATCTCTAAATGGAATTTCCTAAATGCAAAAAACTGATAAAATATATTGATTAATGAATGGAAACTAAGGAAATGTAGAGTGTTTGAAAACACATTATGATATGCAAAAACACTTAGAAATGAATAGTAAATTGTAATAGAAATGGATGAAATTGAATGCGTGCACTTGAGATCTTATTAGAAACTAGAAATGACATCTGAAATGCTACTAATATTGAAAATTTGGCCTATAGGGACTCATTCGCCATTCTGGGCGAATTAGTCCTAGTTCTGAGAAACTATCCCAAAACCCATTTCTGACAAATGGGTATCCCAAACTGTAGAAAACCCTTTTCAAGCTTGGAAATGGGACTCATTTTCCACTAATGGTGAATGAGTCCACTTTTTAATTTTTGAAAATCCAAAAGAGGAAACTGAAACCCTCGGTCTGCTCTTCAATTCCTGACAGGTGTCAGCCTCTGAAAGTCTGATTTCAGAACTTGAAAGTGATTTTTTGTTGATATTTTTCCTTGGTCAACAAGAAGATGTCTTCAAAAAATCTTGAATCTATTCTTCAATGATTTCCATGTCTTCAAGATGCCTAAATCTGCAAACACACAAGAAGAGAAGGAGAAATGTTGAATATTAAGGCATGGGGGTTTGCCTTGGTCAAACCCCTTTGCAGGTAATTAAACCAAAGTGGAGAAAGAATGTAATGAAGCATGCAACAATGGAGTTATTACCTTTCCATGATGATTGATCTTGGATTTCTGTAACAAAGAATGAAGATTCTACCCTTGAATGTATGAAAAATGACCTTGAATGACTTAGAATGATAAACCCTACCTTGCTTGGCTTGAGATGGAAGACAAAATGATGAATGTGTTGTGAATGAATTAAGATATCATAAATTATGGTTTAGAAGCTTGTATTTATAGGATTTCACCTTATTTGTCTGTTAATTGGATCCCCAAGGCTGACATGAAGAAAAATAAAACTTAAATTTAAAAATTTCCCACTCAAAACTCAAAAATAACCCAAATGGGACTAATTCACCACCTTGGGTGAATTAGTCCTACTTGGCAAGGACTCATTCACCCAGATGCATGAATTAGTCCCAGAGGGGTCCTTTTGACTACTAGAATGTTGGGGAATGAGTAATTTTAGTTCTTATGATGATTTCATTGGGTATTTCATCAAATTATGCCTTGGGATGCACAATATGGGGTCATAGGGGACTATTAATGATGATGTAAATGGTGGATAAGACCAAGGACACAAAGTTCAATGTGAAAGTGTGATTAAATACACTTTACATCATTAAAATAAGGTCCATATAGCCTAGAAAGGCACAATATCCAATGTGAATGTGCAAGACACATTACAACACTAGATTATCATTAAGTTTAATTTACAAGCCTTCTAGATTAGTGTGATAATGCTATTAAATAGATTTTATAATGTTGAATTAAGGGGAAATGGGTTCATTAAGTCTAGAGAGGTTTGAAAGTCTTTTACAACACCTTTACAAGACATTGATGAATGCATTTTATTCAATTTGCAAGGGTCCAAGACCTAGTGTGGATGTGTAAAACACCTCACAAAACTAAATCAAGGCCTCATTAAGTTCAATTTATCATCAATTATTCCCAAATCAAGAAAGAAATACTTTTTTCTACAATACATTTAGCCCCCACTTTAGTGAGAGGATGAACTTGCTTCAAACTTACACTAAAGTAGACATTAAAGAGATGCCCAATTGTACCAATACGAATGGAGAAGGATGAAAAATACCAAAGGAGGTTATGTGAGCCCCCAAGATCCAAGATCCCAAGTCAAACCAACATAAGCCCAAAAGAATATGCACAAGGTGAATGATATGCAACAAAACAAGATACATGAACATGCAATGGCAATAACTTGAAGGAAAATAAGTATAAAGGTGGATCAAGCTTCGACCATTTGTCCAACCAGTTGTGGATCAGATCTAAGTTGTTTTTCCATATATGCATACTCACTCTGAGGCGACAAAATTCTTGGCTGTCCGCTAGGTGAGAAGGCCTAAAAGGTGAGAAACATACACTTGCAGCTGGTATGCACTCACAAAATATGTGGGTGGCTATGGGGAAATTTGTGCCTTGGAATGGGCTTCCTGCTCAATGAAACCAAAGTTATACCTCCTAATAACTTTAATAAGGCACCACAAAAATGGACATTGTAAATGTGAAATGGTGTAAGGTTTGTTCAAAGCGATTTTTCTTAGTTTGTGCAATGTATCATCTTAGGGAACATCATGCTTAATGTCTCCAAGAGAGGATAAGTGCAAACAGTCTCATCTTGTTTCTGAGAGAGGACAAGTGCAAGGTCTCATCTTGGGGAACATTGTGCCAAATGTGTCCAAGAGAGGGAATTGCAAGAAAAATAAAATCACATAATAAAATGTGAGTGGTGATGTATTCCCCCACTTTAAAGTGGTTTTGAACACCAGTACTATGAGGAATTGCTTTAAAGTAGGAGGCATGAGAGCTTATGCAGAAAGCCCTATGTCAAGTCATATGTTTTTGATAAGCCACATCATGAAAAAGGCCATATGTCACATGCGGGCCAGCTTAAGGCATGTTGTCCACATCCCAAGCTTGCTCTTATATGTTCATGAAAGGTTAACAACTAGCCAAAGGAGGCAACAACAAGTGACATATGAGGACAAGGCTACTTAACCCCTTACCCCCACTTAGTGTAGGACAAGGGTGAGCCAAAATGATGGATGAAATCCATGGTTGAGTGAAAATTAGTATCAATTAGAGGGATTAGGTGCCCCCACATAAGAAAGAACACCAAACTCCTTAAAATGTTGTATTTTACTACTCAGAGCCTTGTATTTGTTAGTGGAATGACCATGAACTCTATGATATGTGCAAAATGAAGTCTTGTAATAAAATTTATTTTGAGTTCTAGGAAGGAGAAAGATCAAGTGATCTTGAAGAAGTCTCAACAAGATACCCTCTTGATCAATGGTAAAAGATGTTCCTATGGTTTGCTTGAAAGATACATCTTGCTTAGTATTAGTTTTCATACCTACACAAGAATTTGTAGATTGCAAGATTTTGTTCTCTCCTGTATAGGAGGGTGTAAAATCTAACGAATTCAAATCATTGACATTGACATTAATTGGGGATGTATTTGTTTGTTTGATTTTTTGGAAAGGAGAAGTTTTAAGACCACTAGTGTCGATGAGTTCAAGATGTACTACTGTTAAAGTTGATTTAGAGGAATTATTTGTGATATTATTGATGTTGAGTGAAGGCTTGGTTATTTCTATCAAAGGAGAATATCCAAGACAACAATTTGTTTGTTTGTAATAGGATCAATGGGGACATGGATACCTTGTTCTCTAGCACCACATCCTTTTCCACTATATCCAAGTTGTTTCATAAGCTCATAATTGTGTCCATACAACTTTTTCATTGCTTATGGATTGGGTGGTTTTTTGTGATTAAGTTCATAAAAGTTTATTGTGTAATTTGCTTCGTTGGCTAAAGTGGTTGAGGTGGATTCTTTCGAAAGGTCATCCAAATTTTTTTTTGACAACATTATTTCTTTTTTTCCCTTATTTGAATTTTTTTTTATGATTTTGCATTCACCCATGAATTCATGTTTGAAATCCAAGGAACCCCAATCATCTTCTAATAGATCTGTTACTTGTTCAAGATGTTGTTGTTTGTTTGTTTGTTGGATGAGTTCTACTTATGTAGTTGGTGTTAAGGTGTTTAAATGATGCACGTTGTTTTTCTCAATGTTCAAATGACTATTGGGATTAGGGTCAACATCAAGAATGTGCACTTGGTTGTTGTGAATGTATTTACTTTTGCGATGAAGAGTGGAAGGAACTGCATTCATTTCATGAATCCATGGTCTGCGTAAAAGGAGATTATATGAAAGTTCATGAGGCATAACATGAATTTGTGTATCCAATGTGGCCACTCCAACTGTAATAGGAAAAGTAATCACACCAAGTGGTTATTTTGGTATATTGTCAAAGCCTTTAATAGATAGATAATCAGGTTGAATTTTTTATTTATCCACATGAAGCCTATCCAAGATTTTTACACTACACACATTAAGAGAAAAGCCATTGTCAACAAGGGTTTGCTTTATCCTTGTTGTATTGTATTGAGATACTATTTGGAAAGCTTCATTTTTTTTTTGCACGTCCAAAGGGGGGAGTTCACTTTGGTGGAAAAAAATGTCATCATGCAATCCTTGAATTATAGATGCTATGTCACTTGGTTGCACATTAGAAGGGATAGGAACTTGTTGTAAGGCCGTTCAAAGCATAGTATGATAGTTAGGTGAGTTTTGAATTAAATACCATAGGGATATCTTTGTAGGAGTATTCTTAAGTTTCTCAACAAGATCATACTCCCTAATGTGTGAATATAATCGAGGAGCACTAGGAAATATGGGATTAGGAAAAGGTAATGGTGTTGGGGTGGGTTGCGGTGGTTGGGGATTATTTCTAGTGTTATATGTATGAGCAACAGTATTATGACTCAGTTGTCGTGGAACATCGTTTTGAGTTGGGTAAAGAGTAAACTCGAGTTTAGGTGGAGGTGGAGGTTTATGTGACGGTGGGTAAAGGATGAGTTCAGGTTGGTTTTGAGTTTGTTGTTTGTGTGAAGGTGGATAAAGCATGAGTTGAGGTTGAATAATATTAACATCCCTTGGCGAATGAAATTCTAAGGGCATAATATTATTATTGTCAATGTTAGCCTTGTCTTGTAGCATGATATACTCCCTAGATGGAGAGTTTTTAGGAGAACCACAAACCACATGTTCATGACATTCGAGGGTTGGTTCTTCTAAAAGGACTTCATCACGACTAAGGGAGTTATGAATGGTTGAATTTTTTTGATTATTGAGAGTGGGGAGATTAGAAGAAGACTATTTGATTATCGGTTTTTTCTAAGGTATCATTTTCTTGTTCCATATGAGTTACCCTAGAAGGAGAGCTTGGAATTTGTAAAGTGGCTTCATCACAAATAGGGGAGGTATCAAGAGAAGGACCGCTATGGTTTTCATGTTTCCCAAATAGATCTTCCCATAGGAGAGGAACATTAGGGAAGGGAGGGATAATATTCTCACGACATTTAATAGGTATATCTTCTAACACCAACCTATCCTCTTTGCATCGAGGAGGGATATTAGGAGAAGAACAAGTTTGATTATCATGGTTATAGAGACTAGGTAAGGTAATGACCAAAAATATTTCTATGATGTCATTGTCTTGTTGTGTTGTGTTATCGTCATGATTAATTATTGTGATTTCCCCTTCTTTAGCAATGTTATGTCTAATAGGAGAGGGAAGAGGAGAGAAACAACTCGGATTATCAAAAATCTCATCAATTGGTTCTTCTAGCACTATAATATCTATGTCACAAGTGTGAGAGATAAAAGGAGAAGAAAAAATTTGATTTTTATGATTATCCAAGGTTTCTTTCACTAGACTAACCTCATCCATAGAAGGGAAACTAGGAGAGGGATTGATGATGAACAAAAAGAGGGGAAAGGATCTCATATTCATATGCACTTAAAACAAAACTCTCTTACAACAAACAATAAGATCTAAAAATAGAACATGAAATATGAAAATTATAGATTTCTGTAAGGAAAAAATGATGTAATGATTATTCTACAAACTTGAAATGTAACTTTGCTAAAGCAATCATGCAAAAGAGGAATAGATTTTAAGGATGACAATTAACTGATTATGCTATGTAACAATTTGAGAATGCAAACTTGAAATTTAAATCATGCATGACATGAGCTAATTTAGGCTAGATCTAATGAAATGCATGTTACAGAAACTCAACCAACTAATACAGTTAGGTAATGGCACCAAATAAAAGCTTAAAAATAGGGCTTTCAATTCTGTAAAGGGCAATTTCAGGGGTGAAAAGGGACTAATTCGCCCAAGGTGGTGAATGAGTCCTAGTGAGGATCTTTTTTAGAATTTTCAAATATTTTTGATGGATTTTGATGCTTGTTGGGATGTAAGATGCAGAAAAAAGATGAAAATGCAATTTAAAAAAATAATAATAATGATTTTAGATGCCAAAAATGCAACCTAAATGCACTTTTCATGAATGCAAAATTTGACACCTAGCATTCAAATTAATCCATGCAAACCCTTATGAAAGGTCAATGCAAGCTAGATCTATGATGGAATTAAAATGAGAAAAGAAAATTATTCCAAAGGTAGGTTCACCAAAATGAACCAACAATTTTTGTGTTGCTATGACTCTCTTGCTCTCTTAGGGTTTTTCACCTAAAAGGAGAGAGATGGACCCCAAAACTGTGGTAGTTTACTCAAACTAATGCAAGTATGATATGAACATGTCTAAATGGAATGTCCTAAATGAAACAAACTGATAAAATATATTGATTAATTAATGGAAACTAAGGCAATGTAGAGTGTTTGAAAACACATTGTGATATGCGAAAACACTTAGAAATGAATAGTAAACTATAATAGAAATGGATGAAACTGAATGTGTGCACCTGAGATCTTACTAGAAACTAGAAAAGACATCTAAATTGCTGTTGATACTAAAAATTTGGCACAGGGACTCATTTTCCATTCTGGACGAATTAGTTCTAGTTTTGAGAAACTGTCCCGGAACCCGTTTTGGACAAATGGGTATCCAAAACCGTAGAAAATTTTTTCAGGCCTGGAAATGGGACTCATTCACCACTAATGGTGAATGATTCCACTTTTAAATTTCTAAAAATCCAAAAGAGGAAACTGAAACCCTTTGTCTACTCTTCGGTTCCTGACAGGTGTCCGCCTTTGAAAGTTTGATTTTTGAACTTGAAAGTGACCTTTTGTTGATATTTTACCTTGTTCAAAAAGAAGATGTCTTCAACAAATCTTGAATCTATTCTTCAATGATTTCCAAGTCTTCAAGATGCCTTAATCTGCAAACACACAAGAAGAGAAGGAGAAATGTTGAATATTAAGGCATGAGGGTTTTCCTTGGTCAAACCCCTTTGTAGGTAATTAAACCAAAATGGAGAAAGAATGTAAGGAAGCATAAAAAAATGGAGTTATTACCTTTCCATGATGATTGATCTTGGATTTTTGCAACACAGAATGAAGATTTTTCCCTTGAATGTCTGAAGAATGATCTTGAATGACTTAGAATGATAAACCCTACCTTGCTTGTCTTGAGATGGAAGACAAAATGATGAATGTGTTGTGAATGAATTAAGAGATCGTTAATTAGGGTTTGGAAGCTTGTATTTATAGGAAATTCACGTTATTTTCCCAATAATTGGATCCCCAAGGTCGACATGAAGAAAAATAAAACTTAAATTCCAAAATTTATCGCTCAAAACTATAAAATGACCCAAATGGGACTAATTTGCCACCTTGGGTGAATTAGTCCCACCTGGCAGGGACTCATAAGCCCAGATGGGAAAATTAGTCCCAGAGGGGTCCTTTTGATAGGTGGAATGTTGGGGAATGAGTAATTTCAGTTATTATGTTGATTTCATCAAGTATTTGATCTAATTATTCCTTGAGATGCACAATATGGGGTCATAGGGGCATATTAATGATGTAAAGGGTGAATAAGGCCAAGGACACAAAGTTCAATGTGAAAGTGTGATTAAATGCACTTTACACCATTAAAATAAGGTCCATACAGCCTAGAAAGGCACAATATCCAATGTGAATGTGTAAGACACATTACAACACTAGATTATCATTAAGTTTAATTTACAAGCCTTCTAGATTAGTGTGATAATGTTATTGAATACATTTTATAATGTTGAATTAAGGGAAAATGGGTTCATTAAGTCTATAGAGGTGTGAAAGTCTTTTGTAACAACACTTTACAACACCTTTACAAGACATTGATGAATGTATTTTATTCAATTTGCAAGGGTCCAAGACCTAGTGTGGATGTGTAAAACACCTCACAACACTTAATCAAGGCCTTGTTAAGTCCAATTTATCATCAATTATTCCCAAATCAAGCAAGAAATACTTTTTTCTATGGTACAACCACCAAGGAAGGGCTTGGAAAGAAAAGAGATGGAAATGACATGCAAAGTACTATGCAAAGCTTAACTAAGTGACCTAGGAATTGAAAGTAAAATGCAAAATAAAAGACTAATAAAGTATAGAGGTGCACCTAGAAGAATGATGAGGTCCGAAAAAAGATCCAAAACCCTATTTTTTTTTATTCCCATTGGGACTCATATGCCAGTCTGGGTGATTTAGTCCTAGATTAGGGTTTCTAGGCAAGAACATAAATCTCGTAGAGACAAGTCTAGAACACCTAAAAATTGGAAAGTCCACTAAACTGGGACTCATACACTAGAAGTGGAATATTAGTCCTGCTTGGCATTTTAGGGATCAAGGTCTGAATCTACACTTCAATATCTGCTTTATCTTCTCAACTTGATTTTTGAATCTGAATTGCTGAATTATGTTTTGTAGATGTATTTTAATGATCTTCTAAACAAGGTGACA
>VDFB02000010.1:992879-1170982 GCA_007258455.2 Sequoia sempervirens | reverse complement strand
GGAATCTGATTAAGGATTATGACACTTTTGGAATCACTTTGATTCCTAGGGAAGACAATTAGATTGCATATGCCCTTTTCGTCACTACTAGCACTTTGGAGCCTATGTAGGACTCCAAGTTGAAAATATTTTTAGTTGAACTAGTCTCAATCCCAGCTATCCCAGATAATGTCCAGAATTTTTAGGTCTTTAATGATGACCAACACATACTTTCCTTCTTGGCAAGTTCAAATGTCTTCAAAGGACAAATAATTGATGAATCAAAAAGAGATCAGGGAGATTGGGACCCTAAGAGTTGTGACACAAAAGGGATAATGAATTTGAAAAGCAACAACATTCCCAAGGGGATGGTAGCTTTGGAAAGAATATTTGACTTTGATCCTCAGGATCATGAAAGTGTGCCAACGGAAAGTGATGGAGGGAAGTATGAATTTATCAATTTGGTTGATTCAGGTCCAGAAAGGAATGTCTATATAGGAAAAATATTCCCTAAGGAAATCATAGATAAAATAATTAAGGTGTTGAAAGAAGACATTGCAACAATTGCTTGGAGTTATGAAGATTTGAAGACCTTTGACACTTCGGTGATCACACATGCCATACCTCTGAAGCCAAAATCAAAGCCCTTTCATCAAAAGTAGCACCTAGTCAATGCTTTGATTGAGCCATTAATTCAGAAGGAAGTGCAAAATTTGTTGTCTACAAGAATAATCTTCCTACTACGACATTCCACCTGGGTTGCAAACTTGGTTCCTATGCATAAGAAAAATGGTGAGATTAGATTGTGTGTTGATTTCAGGAACCTAAATAAGGCCTCCAAGAAGGATAACTATCCACTTCCTTCTCTTGATGAGGTATTAAAAACTGTCAATGGATCCCAGATGATGTCATTCTTGGATGGCTATTCTGGGTATAATCAAGTGCTTGTCAGTCATGAGGAAAAAATGAAAACTGCCTTCACTACCAAGTGGGGGACATTTTCCTATTAGAGGATGTCGTTTATCCTTATCAATGTTGGAGCTACCTTCCAGCATGCAATGGATATAGCATTCAAGGATTTAATAGGTAAGTGTATCATTATCTATGTAGATGACTTAACTATCTTCTCTAAGAACAGAAAGGACCATGCTGCGGATTTAGCAAAAGTCCTTAAGAGATGTATAAGTTATGGTGTGTCCCTGAATCCAAAAAGATGTGTGTTTGGAGTTTTTGAAGGGAAACTTTTAGGCCATGTAATATCAGAAAAGGGGATATCCATAGACCCTGATAGAGTTGAAGCCATCTTGAAACTAACAATGCCAGGAAGCAAAAAGGAAATGAGATCCTTCTTCGAAAGGAATAATTTTGTGAGAAAATTTATAATGGGGTTTGTAGAAATTGTCAAACCTCTTAATGAAATGATGAGAAAAGATGCAAAAATAGAATGGAGCAACAAGGCTAAATCTACTTTCTCACAAATTAAATAGTCAATATCTAAGGCACCAGTCTTGACTAGCCCAAATTATCTAAAGCCCTTCTATATCTATTCTTTTGCATCCGATCATTCATGTGCGGCTATTTTAACACAACGAAGAAGTGAGGGAGATGAAAGGCCAATTGCTTTCGTGAGCTCCCCATTCAAAAATGCAAAAGTCAGGTATCCACCCCTTGAGAAGTAGGCCTTTGCATTGGTGTGAGCAGTAAAAAAATTCAGGCACTACATTCTTTGGAGTCATGTTGTCGCCATAGTTCTTGATCCAGCTGTGAAGTCTCTCCTTATGCAAAGTGAATTAGGGGAGAGAAGAGGAAAATGGATGGCCATTTTGCAAGAGTTTGATCTAGAAATAAATCCAATGAATCTCATCTAAGGATAGGGATTATCAAAGGCTATGGAGGATGTTGACGAGAGTATTACTTGCCAGCAGTACACAGTGCAGTCATTCACAAAGGATCCCTAGTATATTGATCTAATCTTCTTCCTTCTCAATAAAAAATGCCTAGAGGGGATGAATGCTACTCAAAGGAGAACATTGAGGATGAAGAGTGCTTATTACATGCTCAAAGGAGGATCCCTATATAGAAGAAATTATGAAGGAGTTTACCTGTGTTGTTTGGATCAACAAGAAGCCAAATATGCTATTGCTGAATTTCATGGTAGACATGGCACAGGGCATGGATCTGCAGATTCCTTGGCCCATCAAATTATCAGATCAGGCTATTATTGGCCCCATGTGTTCAGGGATGCACATCAACATGTCAAAACATTTCACACATGCCATACCTCTGCACCCAAGGAATGTAATCTTGCAATGCCTTTACAACTGGTCTACGAGGTGAGACCATTCGCCCAATGGGCACTGGATTTTGTAGGGGTCATTAATCCAAACTCTTTTGTAGGTCATAAGTTCATCTTGACAGCAACTAACTATTGTATGTGTTGGACCGAGGCTTAGCCCTACAAAAACAACACCATAGATGTGGTCATCAAGTTTCTCAATGAAAGCATCATAACGAGGTTTGGAGTACCATTCGCCCTGGTATGTGACAATGGCCCTTCTTTCTCTTCTACTGAGTTCATTCAATGGGCCTATGAACAAAAAAATATTTTGAAGTATTCGTCTAATTACTACCCTCAAGGAAATGGAGTAGTCAAGTCTACCAACAAGAACCTATTGGAAGTGATTAAAAAATTGCTAGAAAACAACCCTAGGGATTGGCATACCTAGCTGAGATTTTCCTTATGGGCAGATCGAACTCGTATTAAAGCCGCCCTAGGAAATTCACCTTTTAAGTTAGTCTACGGCCAAGAGGTGGTCTTCCCAATACATTTGCAGATACCTATCCTCAGGTTTATGCAGGAATTTTATTCAAAGGGTGATCGGATATAGGTTAGACTAACTAGTTTACTAAACATGGAAGAATAGAGAGAGGCTTCTTTACAACAGTTCTCTAAACATCAAGCTGTCGTCAAATGCTGGTTTGACAAGAGGGCCAAAATTAAGGCCTTTAGGATATCAAATCTTGTGTTGCTATGGGATAAAGCTAAGGAGAAAAAGGGAGACCACCAAAAGTTTGATAAAATTTGGTTGGGTCCATATCAAATAGTTGAGATCCTGGGTGAGAATGCTTTCCGTCTAAGCACCCTAACAGGAGAACCTGATCAATGGTCAGTTTCTCAAGCACTACTTTGGCCCATGAAGGTCTGGTTTTCTAATAATTGAATATATGTAAGTAGTTGTCCTTGTTTTTGTTTATTTGTTTGCTTGCTTGTTTTCCCTATGTTTTCTTTCTGTTGTTTTGTATTGTTTTGTTTTGGTCTTTGGGGACCTTCATTTCTATCCATTTTGAAATGAAGGGGTTGTTATTCAAAGAATACTATGGATACTAGGAGAGAAATTAGTTTAGGTTTTTTCAGACATGTCTGTTGAAAGATTTCATTTTAAACTACTGTCTTATGATCATTTTTAAATAATGGTTTGAAAATTTATTGTGAATAAGGTATATTGTAAACAATCTCATGAACCATGATCAAAATCTATCACAAAATAGATAAAACATATGCCTATGTAAAATGCATATTTATCTCAAGGTTGTATCTCTGGTTCAAGTGAAAAATATGATACCCAATACTGTCATAAAGTCCATTGTAGTTCTTAACCCACATGTTAGATTAACCATTATTAAGTATTGAGAAAAGATAATAAATAATTCTTGCAAGTAAATCCTATGAAAAGAAAGAAAAAGAGAACCATTAAAAGAAGGAAAACTCAATATCAAATGGGTGATTCAAGTATCTCTATCGGGGCTATGGATGTTTGTCTAGCAGTAGATCAATGCTTTGAGAGAATTAGAGGTATCTCCATCGGGGCTATGAACGCCTGACTAGAAATGGAGCAATGCTTAGGATTTTATTGCACAACAGTTAAAGGACTCAACCTATGTAGCTTGAGTCTTAGATCTAATGGTTCAGAGATGAAGAAATTTTTTATGAAGAAAGATGCACCATATATGCACACTCAGATTTGAAATAATTCATGTTGATTTACATCTAAGATTCCAACTCAACCTTGCTCAATATATCTGATCTTACTTAAGTTAGAATGTTTATAAACCAGAAGTTCTAAGTGATTGAATTATTCAATGTCTTGAAAATGGGTAAACCAATTTCCCCAGCCGAGTCGCCATTTGTTATGTCTTGCATAACCAGCCCATTTTGTTTTGGATCAAAATGGGTCCCCCTTGTTTTTGTTTTGTCCTTGTTTTTTGTTTGGGTCTTAGGATTTGTTCATTTTTCTCCTAAGCCCTTGTTTCTTTTGGTCTGGCGGAACTAGAGTCAGAATGGAAAATGAACTTGGAACTTTTGTAAGGTTCCAAGTTCGGATTCAGTTCCAGTTTCGGTCCCGCCCTTGTTGCGTGTTATTTTTTGTTGTCTTTTGGTTGGTTTTGTGCTCTTGGGTCCATTTCCCCCTTGAGTTTTTTTGTGTTGCCTTATGTTTTGTTTTTTTCTCTGGTGGAAGCAGAACCAGAATGGGAATTGAACTTAGAACTTGGTAAAAGTTTTGAATTCAGTTCTTTTTTGGATCTTACTCCCACTCGTTGGCTTTGTGTTTTTTCATCTCGGTTGGGCCTAGCTTTCGTTCTGGTCCCACTTCCCACTGTTTCTTTTTTCCTTGTCTTGGTGTTTGTTCCTTTGTCTAGAACGGAACCGGAATTGGAGCCGAACTTGGACCTTTTTAAAAGTTCCATGTCTGGTTTTGGTTCCAACTCCGCCCTCTTTTCCCTGTGTTTTATGTTCTTTTCGTGGGACTGGAACCAAAACCAGAGTTGGATAAGAGACTTGGTAAAGGTTTCTTGTTCTATTCCAGATCTGGGTCTGCGTCTACCTTGCCTTTTATTTCCACATGAGTTGATTGTTCATTTACATTGTTTGCTCCACTCCTGATCTACCACATTTATTGCATTAATTGTAGCCTCCTCACACACATGAAAATGATTTTTAAACCTTAATCAAGGTTAACTAGCTCATTATTATTATTGTCTAAGTCATTTAGGAGAACCAAAGCTAGGGTAACTGTGAGAGGAGCATGATTTTATTGCGGATACGCATGGTGGGTGAATTCTTATCCAATTTCAACCTCTATTGTTGGCATTTTGAGGTAGGGTCTTTTCCCACTCTTTTTCCATTTGCTTTGTTGCTTTGTTTTCTGTGTTCTTTCTCATCATGTTCTTGTGCATTCACGGGATTCTTTTTCTATGAATCTTCGCTTGTTCCTTTGTGTCTTTTTGGTTTTGTTTTGTTTTTTTGTTTTTTCCGTTTTTCTTTTTCTATCTTTCTGTTTGTTTGTTTTTCGTTCTGTTGTTGCTTTCATGGCAGGTCCATTCTTTTGTGCCCTAGTTTCTAACTAGGATTTCGTGAGTTACTAGATGTTGGGATTTGCAGTGTGGGATATTCATGGAAAAAAATAGGCCAGCAAGTGGCAAAATTGAGAAAAAATCGAGTTAGGAAACTTGACATAAAAAATTGAATAAGTTATTTTATATTATTTCAAAATTATGTAAGAATAGAATCTGTAGAAAAATTGGATGTAGTTTCCTAAACTACTAGGTTTTAAAAAAAAATCTATTTGGTGAAAATTTGAGAATTTCAATGCGGTGGTACTTAAATTTCAGGGAAAAATGAAGTAGGTTAATGCAGTAAAATTACACCTAATACAATAAATGATAATATTTTTTATAAGATTTTAGACATAAGTAGAGGACTCATGCCCGATGTGATGCATATTTTTTTTGTAATTTTTCCAAGTAAATAATTAATTATGAATTTTTTATTACAAATTTTAAAAAAATATAAAAACTCGCTATGTCTGACCACCTTAACTTGGTCAAAACTTCATGAAATTCAAATTTTATTTTTTTAATCTTATAGTATTCAAAGCATATAATGTGACATATGTTTTGGATTCAAAAAATGTGATATCGTTTGAAAGCTATAGATTTTTTTCAATCAACCTATCAATCAGGACTTTAGTCATAATTTGAATAGAAAATGAATAATAATTACTTATTAAATTCAAAATAAAGAATAATTTATATTGGAGGAAATCTTAGAATCTCCTTTAAAAACCCTTTTCGTTTCATCAATTTTGGGTACAAAAATAGTCATCAGCCACATACCCATCATATTGCCACTTTTTGGCCCATCTTGATCTTGCACATACCCGAACCCTTTGATCTTTTTCCCATGTTAGTTTAGTGATTTTCATGTCGGGCGTTTGATGCCCTAATTATCTGAGTCAACGTGTCGTCCAAACTAGGGTTTGTTCGACGACCTTTACAAATACCCAACCCATAGAGTTAAATATTTGTCTTTATTCTGCCAAGGGGTGAATTTAAGCCCCTTTATTTCATTCCCATATTATCTCATGTGACTCTGGTCCTTAAGCTAATGTGACCACCTCTTCAAGAAATTGTTTCATTTTTGAGTAGTAAACTGGTGGAAGTAGACTCGGGAACAAACTCCTCCCATAGGTATTTCAATTTTGGTGTTCACTCCCAAAATGGCCCCACTTCTGATTACAATTGACTTTGGTCTTCATACTCGCCCTTTGACAGAGGCAGAACTGGAGTGTATGTTGAACTTGGAACTAGCGATTGGTTTCGAGTTCAGTTTTTGTTCTGATCCTGCCTTTGGTCTCGTTCTGGTCTCAATCCCACTTTGTGTTAAAATGGTTTCATGTGCCTTATTCTTCTATGACTCCGCTTCTGATGAATATCAAAGTTGGCTAAGTATGGAAAGTTGTCCTAAGGAGATAGAGAATGGTATTAAATGATGTATTGATTCTTATGCTTTTTGTTCATCTAATACATGGTTTTATTGCAGAAGTAAGAGATGTCTCAAGCATCGGAGGAGGCTTCTCAAAGGAGCGAACCTCTAGAAAGTTCAATGCAAGGAGCCAAACCTAAAAGGATAAAGGTGGAGCAGCTCCCTTACACCCTGAGATACAAACATAGGGAAGCTACTCTCACAGCTAGCAAGGTGGACTCTAATTGGGCAGACATCACTGATAAAAACTTGGTCCCATTCAGTTACGAGGAGTTTCTCTTGGAAGCATTTGGTGAGGAGGTAACAGGAAGGACTAAGAGAATTGTCCAATCTGGATTGGCACATGTTTCCCTCTTCCCCCCTATAAGTCTAGTGTCCTGAATTGATAATGACTGCAACCGAAGCATACAATCCTGCCACCAGGCAATGTGTGGACTTGCAAAGGAATGTCATTATTGACCTTACACCGAAAATGATCAAATGCATGTTCAATGCACCTACCCCACGGAGCCCTAGGAAACTCAATGAGGCAAAATCCCTCAAATTATATAGTGATAAGAAGGAGACTAGCAGAACTCATATAAACAAGAATTGGATGAGAGTTGAGAAAAATTATCTAGCTAAGCTTCCTGACTATTCTAAAAGGGGAGATTTCTACAAGGAGATTGGGGACATAATAATGATGCTCTCTAGAGTGTTTGGGAAGAGGGATGCCTCCCAGTTCAAGGAATGGGTGTTTCCATTCATTCAGACTATCCTAGATGGAAGACAACAATTTGATTGGCCTATGATTGTGTCAGAGTGCATACATAACCAAATGGTTAGAGTGAGAGAAACCAAGAGTTTCTTCATGACTTCTTATGTGATTTATGTAGCAACCAGAAGGGGCATCTTTCCTGGATTGAATGTAGTGGGCATATTAGGAGAAGCCCAAGGACAAAAAGGCATATGGGATCATTATGACCATCTCACCTTGCAGACCTTAGAGTCACACTACAGGAGGGTTAATGATGCATTTCTATATGTTATCATTAATCGGCTAACATGAGATGTAGGTTACAGATTGAGTAGAGAGGCCATGGCCTTTATTGTAGAATGGGGACATTGGTATATCCAATACCCCAAATTTACCTATTTTAGGTTGGCTGGTTTTGATGGCCACCCCCATCTACTGCCCAAGTGTTGCAGCAACATGATTATCTTGATGGAATTCATCTATCAAGCTTTGAGGGTCAACTTCAAATTTGGTAGCAAACACAAGACCGGTTGTCATAAATTCACTATGAATTTGGGTGAATATTGTTGTGCACATAATGTGGCATCCAAAGCAATCTGTGAAGAGTTGATCTATTTGAAGTTGGATTTATACACCTCCAAGAAGCATTTTGATCCTAAGCACAAGATGCAGGTTTTCTCCTTTTTGTTTTTGATAAACATTTTAATTTGTCGGAAGACTTCTAGATGGACTTACAAGATGATTATGATTTAAGGAGAAGAAACTATGAAAGATTGCCTATCCCACTCAAGGTTGAGTATGGGATAAAGGAGGACATCCCTGAGACATTGTCCGATGATGGGGTGACTTTGGATCCCCAATATGATACTAAAAATGTAGGCACCAAGGACCTTGATCCGGTGGATTGGAATGCAGAGGAATCAATAGATATAAAGTAGATTGCGAGATCGGTCTTGGATAGGAGCATCCAATGGGTTTTCATGAGAAACAAGGAGCCAAAGGATCAAACCTCCAAGAAGAGAAAGGTTGTAGGAAATACTCAAGGCTATGAGAGAACAAAAAGAAGAATGGCTCCTAAGGAGCCCATAGAGTTTTTCCCTCCTAATTCTAGGGAAGACATTGGTACTGCTTAGGATCTTCCTGAAGCACATGGAAAAGAGATTGCAATAGAACCTGGTGCCTCAACATTTGTTGTAGGAGAAGCATCAACTCAGCCTCTCATCATAGAGTAGCCAAGTGGAGAGATGCCTATGGGAACCCTTCATAAAGAAGTTGAATCCTTGAAGGAGAAGGAGCCTAAGATAGAGATTCATGACATTGACAAAAATTATGAGGCTAGTCCATCCAAAAAGGAGACTCATGTGGTTGAATCTCTTGATGAAACTGAGGATGCAAGGATTGAACATGTTTTGACAGAATAAGATCAATGGAAGTTGTTTGAGGATGCAAAAAGAGAAGCAGATGCCAAAGCACAAGCTGAGGCACTGGCTAAACAAAGGGAGATTGATGCTAAAATAGAATCTGATGCATTGATGAAACAACATGAATTGGAACCTCAAGCCAAGGTTGATGAATTGGCTAAGAACCAACAACAAAGAGAGCTAGAGCTCAAAACTAAAGAGGAGAGAGACAAATTGGCAATGTTGCAGAAGATCCATGATCTTGAGGAGGAAAAATCTAGACATAGGAGAGAAAGAGAAGCCCTTGAGGCTAAATTAAAGGCTGTTGAGGAAGCCCATAGAAAGAAAGAAGAGGAAGAACACCTACAAAGAGAAAAAGAGGCTAAAGAAATTGCTCTGCATGAACAAAAGTCTAAAGAGGCATGGGACTTGGTCAAGGAGCTTGAAAAACAAAGAGATTAGATGTATGAGGAGAAGAGGTTGGAAGATGAGGAGCATTTGAAAAGGGAATTAGAAGCCAAAAGGTTGCAAGAGTAGAAGGATAGAGAGGAAGTTGAGAGACTTGCACAAGAAGATGCACAAAGAGAACAACAAAATGTGCAAGAGGTTGATTCTAGACCTAGAAACACCATATTGTAACCTTTATCTTCTACCATTGCTTCTTCTTCTTCAACACAAGTTGTCACTACTCCTGCTGCTCTCACATGGTTAACGCTTGATGTTGAGAGAAAACAGATAGTTCAACCTCAGTCTCTCAATTGGGATGAGATGATGAAGGAGATAGAAAAGGAAAGACCCAAGAAGAAGGCTATAGTTCTTCATTCCACCAAGCTCATAGATGCAAGGGAGATTGTTGTTGAATGTGCAATTCCAACGGTGGATAAGGACAAAGAAGACATGTAGATAACTGATTACCAATTGGGTACTGTTAATTTGGGGAGACCTACAAGGAACCAACAGATGAATCTGATTGATATTGTAGCTTCTTCCACCAAATCCAGGATGATCAAAGACAAGCAGAGAGAGGATGAACTTAAAGCTTAATTGGATCAATTGCATAAATTCCTAAAAGATGTCTCCACTCTGGTGTCTCAACAAGCTGCTACTCCAAAAACCCTAATCCTGTTAAGCAAGAAGGAAGCTAATGACTTAGTGCAGATGAGGAGTAAGGTGGGGATGCTTGATCGATGGATTGACAAGCTTAATCAAGAGGTTGGTGAAGTGTTGCCCGATAGTTTCAAAGTTCATGAAGGAGCACTTGAGTTGGTAGAGGAAATGAATCAACATGTTGAAGTCCTGGAAAAGCAAGATTAGGAGTGCAAAGAACATGTTAAGAAGGATATCAGTAAGCGGGCTAAGTCCACTCTCATGGAGCAGTCAATTCTTGAAGAGGATAATGCTGATTTCATTGAAAAGACCTTAAATATAATCTGGTTCAGATCCAAGTTCATTTATGAGCATAAGAATGAAGTTCAAGAAGCTAGCAAAGACTTGAATGAAAAAATTGTTGAATTGGAGGCAGTGGTTGCTATTCTAGTCAATCTGGACATCCCGGTCAAAGAAGGTCTTCCTTTGGATAAGTTAAAGGAGAAATGGAGCAGCAGATTTGAGGAAGTAATGCAGAAAGAAGATGATGGAGAAGACTTGTTGTTGGACAAGCTCATGGACATCAAGGAGGAGGTAAAAGCTGCTAGGAGGGAATTAATCAAATTAAAAAATATGTGAGAATTTTCCTCAACAGAGTTAAAAAGAATCAAGTTTGAGGACAATTGGTTAGATGGGCCTTATATGGACATCCTTCAACAAATATTTTCTAGTTATGATGAGTATCTCCTTGATCAAGCAACGCAGGAGTGAGCTGGCAACAAAAAATTCTCTCTTGACATACCACATCCTCTTCTCTCCTATTTTGCAAGGTTTTGATATAAGTTGGACTTAAGTTCTAGTCCACCTATTCTACTTTCCTTCTTTAACATCATATTTTGTACAACAAAGCAATCAACCTTGGAACTGAAGATCAACCAGTCAAGTTCTTTCATGTAGTTCTGGTTCCTTAATTTGTGGATCTAAGTTTTTGATTGAGAGAGACTTATGCATGGCTCGCCTATATGTACTTTTGGGCTCTATTTTGTAAAGGTCGGCTGATTGAAGAAGGATTAGCCACCTGATATGATAGCAAATAGGAATCATAGTCTAGGAATCTCATAAGTTGTCAGGAGGATACTTTGAAAAGTTCAGTTGAACTTGGATACTTTTACAATTTCTCTACAGTTTTTTTTTATGTTATTGTTAAGTTGGGACCTCTTTGATAAGGTTAATGAATCATAATCAATCTATATGCCAGTGAGTTGTTGTGCCTAAATGTTTTCTATCTGCTGCAAATCAATAGGGGAAACTAGATTTTAAGATTATTTCATTAAATTATCTGTGAATGAGATTACTGTTATGTCTATTTGATCTTTGTTTTAGTAATGAGTGGTTTGTTTCAAATCTTGAAGTAAATTTTAGTGAATGGTTGTGATTGTTGAAATAGAACTATGAATGTATGCAGTGGTGTAGATTATTCTATGGATTGCATCGTGTTGTGGTTTTGGTTGGATAAAGAAACATTCGTTGTTAATGTGCATGTCTAGATATTAAGAAGTTTTGTTCATGTTTTACTATTCTGAACCTTTGATCTATCTTTTTATATTTATTTATACCCTCCCCCCCCAACATAGGATACTTGATCTAAAGTAGTTTTGTTCCTTATTACTAGAAAAGGCCCCTTGAATATTATAGTTAGATTGGCCATTGAGTAACATCAACATAATTGAGAACCAACTACCAGGACTTTGGGAGTTAGATTACTTTATTTTCTTTTTCTTTTTCAGGAGAAATAGAATAGAGATATTTTTTTTAATGTTGAGTTATTTTGACCATCAACAAGTATGTCTTAGGATTGTAACCCCATGGTTGAGATTCCTAATTGGTGGCATTGGTGTTCATACACTAGAGCTACTTTTTTTGGCTTCCATTTTCTTTTATGTTGGGATCTTTTTGCAGTCATAAATGAGCTCAAAAGACTAGTGAGTTTGAGATGACAAGTTATGGAAATGTGATGGTGTTTGGAGTTGAGATATTTTTTGGTGAAATTATGTACAAAGGGGTTGTTTGTAGACCTTTTGGACTAAGGTTGTTGATTTTTTTATTTGGATTGATGTTGGGATAGTTGGATGTTCAAGTTTGATGTTGGGATCTTTAATATTTAAAGATGATAAAATTTCGCTACTCAACCCTATGATAAGGAGATGAACCAATTTTGGATGTCATTTGATAAATGAAGCTATGATGTTGGATGTTTGATGTTTTAATGTGATGCTATTTTATGACACAATATGCACAAGATGGTTGATTGATGTTTTCTTTTTCTTAGAGGATATGCCAATTATTTTACTTAAACTAGCCATGAGGTTGCAAGAAAAGGTTGCTACTAATAGCCTAGAAAATAATAGCAAGTTGATGGTTTGATTTGTTGTGTTCGATACATGTTCAAGACTAGGTTAATGTTTGATTAATGATAGTGATATTAATACGATATGGTGCAAGTTTGATTTTGATGTTGTGTCTAAAAGGTGATAGTTATGAACCCTAGGTAAACCAAGTTTGAAGTGTAGGATGTTGATATTGGATTATGAACTTACAGGTCTAATGATGATAATGTTTTCTGACAACTATGTAAGGTATTATGTCAATGTTTTTAAACCAGTTGTTGACAAATTATGAGATGTTCTCAAAAGGAGGACGATAGCAACTTCTGTCTAGGATGATAGTGGCAAGAATTAGGAAAATAGTGGTTCTATTTAAGGATGACTTCAGTAATCCAAGAAATAGTGGTCTTTGTGTAATTTAGTGACTGGTAGAGCAAAATTGACAATAGTGATCTTCTACACAAGCAGTCAAAATTTAAGATGATTGTGGTAGGATTTTGGAACAAAAGTGACAAAATTGATAGTAGCAGCTTTATTTTGACAGTATTCAATTTTATTTGATACTTTCAGATAAGTTCACCAATTTTGATGTTTTAAAGTCTGATGTTTTAGGGGATGCATTTGATAGCAAGTGATGCATACAACATATAGAAATTATTGCAATAACTAACTCAATGGAAAATGGGGCTATTCTGTAGTCCTTCTATTAATATTTACTGGTATAGCTTGAAGAATATCAGTCAAAACACCCTAAGGAATAAAGGTACGTTCTTTTTTGTAGGCTTACCTCACCCCCAAAAGAGTGACAAATCTCTACTCATAGAGGGGTCAAATAGGATATATCAAGGAAATGTACTATCTTGATACTACTAGCTTTGTCAAAGAGAATAAACTCTGAAGCCTTGTGCCTCAACTACAAACTAGACGTGGTAAGTAACTTCTGGGAATGGTGTTATTCCCATGCACTACTTTAAAGAACATTTCAGAAAGACTTGGATGGGTTTCTAGATACAAGGTGTGTAATGACAACTGTGAACACTGTAACGTTTACATCAAATATGTGAGACACTTAAGTCTCTAGCCTAGCCTGTGCAACCCATTACATTCACATGAGGACTATTGGGACATTATGGCATTGTCGCCTAGATTCATGTTATTTTTTTTATTTCACATGCTTTAATATAGCCCACTGATAAATGTGCTTTTAGGGTCACTTATGAGTTCTCTATTGGGGGATGTGTCTCATAGGTAGGTCCTTATCTAATTAAATGGATGTCCAACAAAAAATGCAAAGAGCCCAAAGTGTTTCTCGTCACCCAGGATCATCAAAAAGATGCAAGGGGAGAGGATATGCACTTGGCTTGCCAATCATGGAAGACACGGTGGATAATTTATCACAATTAGATTCTAAGCCCAAATGAGGTGTTATAGATAGCAATTTGTGCTTTAAAAGCACCAAATTCAAATATTAGAGACTTCAAACAATCATACAAATGCACTACAAACTAATTTTTTGTCATTGCAATTAGATTTTTAAGCCCAAATGAAATGTTTGTAGATAGAAATTCATATTTTTAAAGCACCAAATTCAAATGTTTAGAGACTTAATACATCCATACAAATGTTGTAAACCAAATTTATTGTCATTGCAATTAAATTTTTAGGCCGAAATAAAATGTTTGTAGATAGCAATTCATGTTTTTAAAGCATCAAATTCAAATGTTAGAGAATTAAAACATCCATACAAAATGCTTGAAAATAAAATGATCTTGAAGAGGTTAGTAGTTTAAGCCTTTAAGAGCCTTGGACCGTTCATCAACCCTATAAGAAAATAATTAGGAGTTCAATGAAAGACATCTTATCACCCTACAAGAGCTACACCAACAATGTCAGATAAACTCAAAACACAACAAACAATAATTGTGTTAAGGTTAGGTAAACAAAGAATCCAATAAATTTTGACAAACTAAAATAGACACAAGAAATAGTATGATAGTAGCTCTATTACCTGCAACAACAGCTCTATAATTGGTGTAATGGCAGTTCTATTAGATGCTAGTAGTTGATAAATAAGACGATAACAACTACGTTCTTGACAATAACAACTCTATAACAACAGGTAGTTAAAACCTATGAACTAAAGTGACAAAAGTGGTTATTTTTTATGATAGCAGCCAATTTTTAGGACAACTGCAATAGAAAATTAAGATGATAGCGGCCTTATTCCAAATGATAACGACTTTGTTCTTGCACAAAATATTAGAAAAGATAAAAGTGGCTTTGTTCCTACCATGGAAGCCAAAAAATATGACAACCACATTTGGATTTAAGACTATAACAACCAAGTTTGAAAAAAACCATTCCTGAAAATGACGACAACGACCTAGAACCTACAACTAAATCACAAAACTTGATGAAAATGTTAGAGTTAAGGAACATGTTCCCATCGGGCATGCCAAAATGTGTAAGGGGGAATTAATGGATCAAGATTAGTAATAATGAAATAAAAAATTGAAATCATAACAAAAGAAAAAACCCAACCTACTCATGAAATGCAATTGTCATAGCCATGAATTCAACAAATGAAATTAGCACAATCAAATGGAAACATAAATGAATTCATACTACTCTACCTTACCATCTCATGTCAGAGTGTATTCACGTTGATCTTGATATGTCAGATTGCTCTTCAACACGAAGTCTTCATGGTTTGCAAAATCTTGATAATGATGAAAATGATCTAAAATGTGAGGGTGTTTGCTCAATTTGTTCAAGAATCACACTAATATGACCTTTCTACAAATTCTTTGGATCCATTATGAGAGGAATGAGGGTTCTTTTATAGATTTACGAGTTTCAGATAAACTATCTGGATGCAAAGATGAAAGATCAGGATCAACAATCAATGTCCGTTCAGAGGAAATAGATTGACCAGTTAACTATCCTGATTAATCCAATTAAGGGAATTGATTGGATAATCAGTGGGATTGGATTAAATAATTAGTGGGATTGGATTGAATGATTAGTGGGATTGGAGTAATTAGTGGAATTACCAAATTAGATTGAGAAATTAGTGGACATGATTTGCTCAATCAAAATATGTGAGGATGATTAATTTATTAAATAATTAATTAATGTGCAAGATGTATTTGAAATAAATAAAAAAATTATTTATTAATATATCACGTTGAGTGAATTTTGGGAAATCAAATAATTAGTTTAATTATTTAATTTTGAAGAGGGGAAATGGATTAATCAAATAATTAATAATAACTATTTAATTAAATTAGAAAAATAAGTAATGTTAGAGACATAATTAAATAATTAGTGTTTATTTAATTAATCAGAAGGAATAAGGTTAAATTAGGTGATGACATAGTGAATTAATTAAATAATTCAAGATTATTTAATTAATAGAGAAATATAGGGTTAATGATGCTAATGATGTTAAAAAGAGGATTAATAATGTTAATGAAGTGCAATGCAATAATGATAATGAAAGTGATGCCAATAATGAAAAAATGTCATTCAAGATGTGTGATATGTGAAGCCATTTTTACATTTCTACGTTTACTACTTAAGAATAGAGATTAATAAGATATATCAATTAAAAATATTAATTTAATAATAAATTTAAAAATCTATATTAATTTCACTTAATGAAACACTAAATAATCTAATAGTAAATTTAGAAATGGTACATCCAAGTTGCATTAGAATATATCTTATGAAACCATACTACTTTTTTATTTAATAGCATTACCTAACACATATAGATACTTTTAAATACATCTATCTATAAAATGCTTGAGATAGCAATTTAAAGTTATTATATTTTACTTTGGAATTATTTCATTTATTATATTTATGGAGACATAAATTGTAAGTGTATTTTATTTTGGAAATATTGTGTTTATTATTAATTACGATTTTGATGTGTAAATGATTGTCAAATTTCAAATAAAAATAATAGTTTTTGTTAATACTCATGTCACTGCATTCCACCCTTTTGCTGTCTCTTCTAGAATACCTCTCATGATTAACAAATAAAAAACTACGATCTTCATTTATTTCTTTAGAAAATTTGAAAATGATAGAATACAATAAAATAATAGACAATTTTAATGAATACTCAAAAATTTAATAATAAATCATAAATCTACAGAAAATGTCACTTAAGTTAGACAAAAGAAAATAGAATAATAAATAAATCATAGAAAATATCACTTAAAATAGACAAAAGAAAATGTCACTTAAAATAGACAAAAAAGAAAATAGAATAATAAAAGATTTTTAATGTCCACAAAGACTATAGATAGCAAGCCTATAATGCATTGGAGGCCTCCTTGATCTCCTCAAAGCACTCGCCAAAACACTTGGCCAGAATATCGGTGTTTACGTAACCTTTGACGCCAATCACTTCCAACCGTAATTTTCCCATGTAGCTCACCACCGTCAAAAGAAGCGTCTGTAAAACCCAACATATCTTCACAATAGTCTTTAAAATTACCACGTTACATCAAAACAACAGATTATTAGGTGGTAGATAAAGATGTAAACTAGGAAACAGTTTTGAGCTCTAGTTGGCAAATAATTTACCTGAGTCAAACCGGATATCGAGAAAAACATGTTCACCGGAATTTGATCTATGGCTATCTTCTCCATCGGGCCGATCATATTCGATATTGTTAACGTTGCATTTGCAGACGCCCGCAATACACAATTGTGCAAGCTGTAATTCGAACACTAGTACTCCCTCATTTAAAAGCAATGAATTCACATACCTGTCGGCTCAGGCAACCGACTAGTCGACTGGTAACGGACAATTTAAGTGACATTTTCTTTCGATCCATGACATTTTTGGCTCTTCGCACGAAATCTAATGGACTCTCCGCATTAGCGGTGGGCATGGGTATATGTAACAGCCTAAAGTGGTCTCCCCACGGTGCTCCACTTTCACGTTTTATCATGTCTTTTATATCCTGCAAAAACCCATAACAAATAAAAATAAGATATTGTCTATTATGAATGGTTTGTGAAGCCGTTTGTGAGTGGCAATGTTTCCTAAATCCTTATTTTGGACTATAGAAGATTGCGTACGACCTTCAATCCTGACAATACTCTTGTATTCATTGCAACAAGCTCTGTTACTCTTAACTTTGTCATTTCCTTTCTCACTCCCACGTTTCCTTCTGCTCTGGTTACACAGCAAAAGAATAAGGACATGAGAGAAGTACCATCACCTAAAGAATGGTGCATGTTTATAATCAATGTGGCTGTCGCCTTGCTTGTATTGTAGTTCAGAAAATGGAACTCCCAGAGGGGTCGATTCTTAGGAAGAGGGGTAAGGTGTATGTTACAGATATAATCACTCACAAACTCATCATATTCAGTTTGGCCAGGAGGAAAGTGTGGAACAATTGCATGATCATCCACGTTCACTTCAGTTTTCACCCAATGCAGCACTCCATGCGACTCTTCTGTCTGCCATCAAACAAGAATGATATCATGGACTCTAGAAATCTAACACATATTTCATAAATAATATTATAATAATAAAAGAGAATAACTTTGGCTAATGAGAAACAACATACCATAATGCAGCAAAAACGAGGGTGGCACGGCAGAAGAATGTCCATTATGGCTTTCTTCATTGTAGAAAAATCTATAGGTTGCTCCAGCTCAAATATCGCGTGGATGCATAGAGGCGAAGTACTTAAAATCTGATCAATGGGACTCACCGCCTCGCCGCCATTAAGGTCCATAGATGCAGTCGCGCAACGCTGTGCTTCTGAAATGCCAGAACGGAGGCAGAGATATATAGGTATTAACTTCTAGGCTCCACAGATCATCTCTTACATGTGCATTAAATTAGCATTAAATCTGCCTATCCACACACTTCGTTGCATTATTACTCGACACTTAATTTCTGGAACGATGAAAATTACATTGAATAGTTTAAATTAAATTTGTGAAATCCTTAATCAAGACTGCATGTTAATTGATTACATTTGTGAAGCTCCGCAATGTGATATCCATCCCATGCGGGTCAAAGGGCATTTTCCTATGTCAGATGATTCAGCTTTTCAGTTCCTTTCCGCGTTACTAGCCGATAGGCTTTAAAAAAGTTGTTTCGCACTTTTACATATACCTTTATTTTATGAAAAAACAAAAAATTCTGGCATTTGGATGAACCCTTTATATCTTTTAATAGAGTAGATGTTAGTTTTAAGAAAATACAACCACCACAGAAATAGTTATTAAAGGAATTCAATTTTTGTATGTAGATTAATTTTAAGGAGTTTGGAGTTTGTTCTAAGAGTTTTGGAGTATATGTACACCATTCATTATTAAAAAAAAAAATGCAATTTGGGAATTTGATTCTTTTTAGATATTTTTATATGAAATCACTATGGGAGAGGACCCACCATTGAATATCTTCTAATAATTGTGATTGTATTTGTTGATTTAATGTCCAATATTTTTAATCATATAATTATAAATAGTAAAATGTTCTTCTCAATATCAAATATTAATTGTTAGTACATACTATTGTCATCATATCACTAATTAATCATTTAGCACCTTTAAATCATTTATCATTTATCATATCATTTACCATGTATTAATTAATTAATTACTATAAATTCTATTTTCCATCATCTATTAATTAAATAATATTTCTAATAAACAAATATTTAATTATTTAATTATCTATTTATCATTTTATTATTTAATTAACAAGAGCTAATTATCCATTTTTAATAAATAAATATTTTGTTTATTTATCATCTCACTAATTAACTTCATCTTCTAATAGAAACTTCTTCTTCTCATTTATCTATTTAATGAATTAAAAATTCATTATTATTCTTCTAGGATTTTAAAATGATAATTTTCCATTATCAATTGAGTTATCTTCTCCACTTTCTTGAGTTGACATCATAATCAATTCAATTAACTCGTAGTCTTCAATCTTATCCCCATCCATCCATTTTTTTCCTAAAAATCTAAAAATACCTTCATCATCTCATCATTTTCATCAATCAAGTCTCTATTCAAGTTTACTTTATCAAAATTCATTATCAAAACAATATAGCGGTATGCTACTGAGTTGCATCCATATCCCTTCATGAGCAAGTTGCTATAGTACACTTGATCTTGATGTTTGTAGTGGAGTATAGTAAATAACACTTGATTTATTTGTGTTCTTTGTTTATGATTCCAAGTCTTTGTTATTGTTACTTTATCCATTTTCTTACATACATTTTGGTGAACTTGACGTGAACACACCAATCTTCTAACCAATTGTGTTGTGTGGAAATTTTCTTGTGTTTCTTGTTTTGTTGGTCCTTTGCATTTTTAGGTAGTTTTAGGAATCAACATTTTCTAGAAGCCTCTTAGTGTGAAACACATGCCATGGATGTATATAGAAGGGTTGAAAAATAAATTTTGATATGTAAAATTATATAAATTTTGACATTTGTACCATACTATTCAATGTGTTTTGTTGTATTTTTAGCATATATACATTACACATTTTTTATTTAGGTTTTCATTCTACAGTATGTATAGTTTATTAAGTTTTAAAATCCTCGCATAAAGGTATACAATGTAATATACACACAAAAACTCATTATTATATACTCACTATTTCACATGATAAAATCACTTTGTGGGTTATACATAGAGATCACGAGATTTTAAACATTGTATAAACATGAGTATTGTGGTATACATAGTAATTGACATATACACAACACCTACACCCTAGAATATGCTCGTAAAAATCTACATATACTCATTCCTATCTACAATATACATAGTACTTCTATTGATATACATGTATAAAATCCATATGTGTATATACACTATCACAACATAAACTAAAATATACACAACTCAAGTATGTTATATATACAAACCCATAGGACTGTATATGTAGCCCAATTACTATATTTTGGTTTTAATTTATAAATTATAATTTTAAAGGCCTTTGACCCTAGGTCACATGAGTGAATAGAAGCTCTACTACTCCTCCTTAGCCCAAAATAGCACCTCATAGAACCCTTAGTCATATGGGGCTAAGCACTTAACCCCCTTATTTTTTAAAAATGACAGCTCGACCCTTAGTCACATTGCTAACCAAAACCCAAGATGAAGGGCCTAAATTCCTACCCCGTACCCTTTCCAAATGTTAAAAATATTACCTACACTAAAATGATTATTATAAATTTGAAAAAAATAATCCATGTTTTGGCTTCTTATAGGCATTGAAAAGATGATTTCAAGCTCAACACAACAGATCAAGCTATTTTACAATATCATGCATAAAAAATAGGTAAATTCATTCAAATTATGTATTTCATTTTAAATCATTAGATGAGCATAAATTTGATTATTTTTTAAAATATTTATAATTAAAAAATCATGACTAATATAATACTACTCTTTATTTTTTAGTTTTAAATATTTTATAATTTTATGTTTTGGATAATATTTTAAATGCACCATCATTCCTTAGCCAAAGACTAAAATTGTCCTTCTTGCAAGCCAAAGAATGAAAGGAACTCTAAGACTTCTAATTCAATGGTTTTATAGGATGACCTTAAGAAGACTTTTATTGTAGAGTATTTTTTAATATGTTTGTTTTGTGTGTTTTCAAAATTATATTTTTGTGGGATTAAAATATACCTTAATGAACTGTAGGTTTTGATGGTTAGGAATGCTATGTCTCTTTTGCTCAATTAGGGTCTTTCACCTAAGGAAAGAGATAGATCCCACACCAAAAATATAAGTGGTTCACTCAAACTAATGCAAGTATGATGAAATTATGCCTGAATGCAATGATCTAGATGTAGCAAACTGATAAAATTGATTGATTATGTATGCAAAACCTAAGAAATATGAAGTGTTTGAAAACATAGTAACATTTGCAAAAGGCTTAAAAAGATGAACAAAAATACAAATAGAACCAAACAGAGAGCTATAACTCAGAATGTGTGCACTTGTAACCCTGATGGAGATTGGAAACTACTCTAAAAATCTAGAAATGTTGACTTTTTGATTGACTGGGACTCATTCGCCACCCTGGAAGATCAGTCCTAGGTCAGGGTTTCTACCTAGAATCTGGTTTCTGCCAAATGGGTACTAGAATCTACTTTAAGCTCTGACATGCACCTCTAGTGGGACTCATTCGCCATCCATGGAAAATCAGTCCTTTCTTAGTTTTCTACAAATTCAAGTTTTAGACCCGTACTTTGTCACCTGCACAACACTTCCTAACAGAAACTCAAATTAGAATCTCAGAAAATACCTACAAAATAGTTTAAAGCTTGTTGTCTAATGGGGGATTTCCTTGGTCAAACCCCTAATTTGGTAATCAAACCTTAAATGAACAAAATCTGCATAAAAATCTAGCCTTAAGTGTGTCTAAGACTAGGAAAATCTGATATCAAATAAGATGAGAAAATGTGATTTGAATGATGCAAGACTTCAATCCAAGAAACAATACAACATATCAAATGAATGTAAATGACATGCAAATGTTATGTAAACCTTAAATTTGAAGATAGAGATGAAATGGAAGATGGAATCACTTTGAAAACAAGTCTTTAGTTGCATCTCCTCAACCTAGATTTCTCCGTGATTCTCCATAGGCATCCATTATCAACTCTTTGCAATGTTGGATCTTGAATGAGAAGTGATCTTGAAGACTTGCAAAAACCGTATCTTGTCGTCCAAAAGCTTCAACTTTGTTGTAGAAAAATGCTAATGAAACTTATTATGGAAGACTCTTAATACTTGAATTTTGAGTTTGCTTTGTCAAAATCACTAAGAGATGTGAAAAAAGACCTAAAATCTGTATTTATAGGCATCAACACCTAATTTTCCCATTATTTAGACCTAAGAGGATGACATCCACTAAAAAATTGAATTAAATTAGTGAAATTCCTGCTCAAAATTGAATTTTTCCCCAAAGGGACTCATTCACCACCCTTGGCAAATGGGTCCCACCAGAGGGGACTCATTTGCCCAATGTGGTGAATGGGTCCCACTAGTGGTTTTTGGAGGTGGGTTTTTAGGATATGAATGAATTAAGTGTTATTTGTTGGGATTTGGATGATCGGGCCTCTAGATAAAAAATAATGGGTCTTAGGGGCCTATAAATGTTGTTTTGAAGAATGAATAATGCAAGGGTATTCAAAAGTAGGTCCAAATTAAGTGTGAAATTGTCTCTTTTCTTAAGAGTGTCCAATTTTCTATGCCACATTTAGCCCCCACTTTAGCACCCATATGGCTCTATGTGCATATGTAAGTTAAAGGACTCTAAATAGTACAATTTATTGCATAAAAGGATACTCATTCAAAACTATAGGAGAATGAAGCCCCCACTATAGTTATTTGCAAAACCACAACATTAGGAACCACATCCTATAACACAAATTTGTTAATTGTCTAAAAATCCTTTTATCTAACTTCTAGAAATTAAATTCGAGGGTAGATGTATGCCCCCTTGATTCCACTTTCTTTATAGAGGTGGAATCAAGGTAGCAATCTAGCCACATCGAAGAAGGAACAATCATATTGTAGGGTATTTCCAAGTACCATTCCATGTAATGATAGATGATTGATAATGTCAGGTGTGGAATCACGATTACAATGCATCAAATAGTGTCGAAAATGGAGTTCCCTAGCCCCTGCTGTGTTGTTTTGAAGAAAAGGTACTTTATTAACTCTTAAGAAATAAAATAACCCTATTTTAATGCATAAGAGTAAAAGGGATAAAATAGGTTAAAAGAGGTAAAGGAGAGTAATTTTTCACTTACTATTACATTTTACCATCTTATAGCTTGAGAGTGACGAGTGAGATGAGAAGATGCCGAGTAGATGGGGTTACACGCCTTCAGAACTAGATGAGCTCCGAGAGTAGGTGGTGTATGGTGAGTTGTACCATGAGGTGAGTCGATTCTGCAACTTTCACTTAGTGATTTTGTAATGGTTTTATGATTTTTAATGCAATTTATAGGTTAATTTAGGATCTTAGAAAAAAAAAGTTCGCAAAGTGTCCCCTTTTTTTGCAAAGTCTCCCATTTGTTCACAAAGTGTACCTTTTGTTTGCAAAGTGTCGTTTCTTTGCAAAGTGTCCCAAAAGGGTTCTAAAGTGTTTAGGGCCTTTAGAAAAACACACTAGATGGACTTTAATACACTTGCATGATGAATAATGTAAAAATTCAAGATATTAGATGAATTTTTAGAGCATATTGTTGTGATTTTGATAGGTACCCACCCGGTCGCGACAGCGGCTAGGGGGAGATATATAAGTTTTCTTAGAGACTTAGCTCCAACACTATCAGTAGAGGAGACAAAGCATCTTTAGGTAGTAGGCATCTATTGGGAATATCTGATGCCACCTATGAGAGACCACAATGCCATGTTGATGACCCTATGTGAGCGTTGGGATGCTGAAACATGTACATTTAACCTCCTAACCGAGGAGATGACCATCACTTTAGAGGATGTACACTGGATTCTCTGATTTCCTATTTAGGGAGAACATGCATATTTATGAGGAGATCAGTCTTTTCATGAGAAGAAGGTGGACATGCAATACTATCTTGATGGACCTATTCATGATGAGCACATGAGAACGTGAATCGAGCTACCTATGCTACTATATTTGTGAGCCCCCAAAATGAGAGATTATGATGCACATGATGGCACTTGTACTTAATCCAGATGGATGAGCGACACACCTTGATGGAGGATTGGTTCACTTGATTCGTGAGATGGTAGAGCATAGGACAGTCTACGCTTGGGGACGTTGTATCCTGGCGCATCTTTATTATGATCTTGGCTGATTTGGTTTTTGGGAGATAAACAGTATGGTGCGCTACAGGCTTCTGCAAGTGTGGTGCCTTAAGCATATTACATGCACCAGGCCTGTCAGTTTCCCATGTGCTATAGCCATAGGATATCCACGAACCTTCGACTGTCCTCTACAACGCTTGAGGTAGTATGGAGACCTGCATTTTTGGAGGGTGAGATTTGATCGGCTGGAGGAGGATGAGATTCTTTGGAGACCTTATCTACTCACACTACAGTGGCCAAATCCTATAGGACAGTTGAGGAGGATGTAGATGGACAGATTTTTGGCTGGTTGGCATGACTATGTAGTATGTCCTTTCTATTATGGGTGAGTCATGTGAAAGTTTGGGTAGGTATAGACACCACCAAGGGTGTGCCCCTTTATGAGGAGATCAGTACAGAGTGCCCAGAGGCCAGGTGATACTGTTTGGCTCACTATAGACCATGTTGTCCAGAGTGACTCTGATGATTCAGATCATGATTAGCCACCAGTCTCTGAAGCTGATGACGTCAGTAGCACATATCAGAAAGAGGAGTGGTGGTCAATGACACAACCAACTCTTGTATTTCCCATGGATGTCCCTATAGGTGATGTAGGACCAACTCCAAATGAGGGAGATGAGCTAGAGGATAGGGCCGAGGATGTATGATACAGGGCAGTAGATATATTTACTAATGTTATAGATGATGAGTATGATTCAGATGTTGATCTTGACTATGAGGGCCAGGATGGAGGAGAGGAGGATGAGGAGTATGAGGATGAGCCACCCCTGAGTGGGGGTGATGAGACAACATCTGAGAATCAACACGAGTGGGGAGAGTCCTCACACACTTGTGTGACCAGATCACGTGTAGTAGCTACGACAAACATCAGTACCCATAGTCACAGAGAGGCTAGCATGTCCTCCATGCCCCCCAAAGAGGATTAGGTTGATATCCCTCAACCTGCTGGAGATATAGGTGATGATATTTTTTTTTATGCATGTACTTTAGTGTTTATGCATTATATATATATATGTATGTATATATATCATGATGATGTTTATTGATTATGTATTGTTTTGACCTTGCAGGAGCGATGAGAGACTGGTGAGAGTTCTATCATTAGGCTGTCATAGAGATAGTACCTGCATCCATCGATGAGGAGGAGATGGACCTTGATTATGTGCCCTCACCAATTATGGAGGAGCCAGAGTCACTCAGACCATTTGTGAGGCTACGGGCAGCATATGAGAGCATGAGGAGATGACTCCGTCGAGTTGAGACCGTAGGACAATCATCCTAAACTACAACAGAGGTGGAGAGACTACATGCAAATATATCACAGCTATGGGCGAAGATGGATCAGATAGCAGAGGAGTGTCATGTGGCTCTTGGGCGAGTACAGGGTTTGGATTTTGCACTCGGATTTGGTGGATCGTGATCACGATCACACACAGCTATCTCACGATGTCTGGATATTGGATCGCAAGCACGAGATCTCGAGGGGTCTAGTTCTCATAGACCTTGGTGATTTTGTATATTATGATGAGATGTACATAAAACTTTGGGTATATATATAAGCATGTGATGTTTTGCAATATTTCTTATTGTGTTTGAATTTTAAATGTCAATGTGATTAATTAAATAACTTGTGTAAAATTATTTAATTAATGTCTACATGATAAATAACATGATTGATATGATTTAATGTAAAACATATTTCAATTTCACTTTAGATACAACATTGTGATGTTAAAGAGGGAATGTTAAATTAGATACACCTATAATTCATATAAGGATCGAACTTAACATGACACGAGGGTGAATAGTATGAAAGCTAAAGTAATTATAAAAATATCTTAAATAATTACCCTAGTGTTCAAGACAAACACATGATTAGTTGTCAGAACAAAGCAATGTGAAAGTATTTAGAATGTAACCAAATAACTTTAGACAACACTACTTTATCAATCATACTATTCAAAGAGAATAGAGGTAATACAGACGTAGATGCACAACATTAATAGGTTCCTTAAGGGGTGTTCCATCAAGCTCTATTAATACATAAGCACCAGACCCATAATTACTATCGATTATGTAAGGTCCTAACCAATTAGGGCTAAATTTATCTTTGTCTTCATGGTCAGCATGAGTATTGTGTTGATTCTCATAGAGAACAAAATCACCCTTACAAAACATTCAAGGAATGACATGAGTATTGTGTTTTCGTTGTAATTGTTTAATGTAAGCCTAGAGATGCTCAAGAGTGTTAATGCGATTTTCATCGAGCATCTCAAGCTGGTGCAACCATTGGTATTTATAAGTGGTATCATCAATAAGGTCTCAAAGAGAAATTCACAGCATAGGAATTTCTAACTCTAAGGGCATGATTGCGTCAGTACCATAAACAAGGTTATAGGGTGTAGTTCCTGTGGATAATCTAACACTTGTTCGATAAGCCAAAAACACATAATGTAATTGCGTATGCCAATCCTTATGATGTTTGTTAATAGTTTTCTTTAGGATTTGTTCAAGAATCTTATTAGTGCTTTTAGCTTGTCCATTGGATTGTGGATAGTACAGTGTGGAAAATCGATGTTAAATGTTGAATTATTGAAGAAATTTCTTTACATCATTATTCTTAAATGGCGCTCCATTGTCTGAAATGATTGCAGAAGGAAGTCCAAAGTGAGCAATTATGTGTTCCAATATGAAATGACAAATTACTTCAGCATTTGTAGATCAAAGAGGAATAGCTTCCACCCATTTTGTGAAATAGTCGGTTGCGGTTATGATAAATGTATGTCTAGCAGAGGAGGGTGGTGAAAATTTTCCAATGAGATCCAATCCCCATATTGAAAATGGCCAAATGGGAATTTGGGCACAAAGCTCAGAAGAAGGGGCATGAATCATATTGCTATGTTCTTGACATTTGTGACATCGTTTAACATATGCAAAGTAGTCTTTCTCCATATGCCTCCAATAATATCCCATACAGATAAGTTTTTGCACTAATGACTTTCCTCCAAAATGACCTCCACAAGCACCAGCATGAGCTTGGTCAAGGGCTATAGGAATTTCAGAGTCCCTAAGACACCTCAGTAAGAGACCATTGAAGGATCTTCTATACAACACATTAGCAAGGATTATGTATTTGGTTGCCAGTTTGCATAAACAATTTCGAATGTTTGTCGTTGTGGGCTTGGGATTGGTACCATCTTTTAAATAATTGTATATTGTGTCATACCATTCTCGCAAGTCTTCTTGAGTTGTTAAAATATCTTCTAATTGGGTATCAATCGAAGGTTTCATGATTGGGTGAATAACAAAGCTGAAGTCTATTGAAGGATCATGTGGGGATATAAGAGAGGCTGCACTCACCATCGCATTCGCATGTCAATTATCTTTTCATGGGATATTATCAATGGTGAATGATTCAAACTTCTCTAATAGTTTCATTGTAAGATCCTTGTATTTTGATAAATTTTCATGTTTAGTTTGATATGTACCATTGATTTGTTTGATTACTAATTGTGAATCACCAAAGATCTTGATATCTTTGGCACCCATGGTTAAAGTAGCTCGCAATCCAAAAATTAATGCCTAATACTCAACTATGTTATTTATACATAGGAAATTTAATTGATAGGACAAGGGAATAGGCTTTCCTTCAGGCATAATTAATGACATACCAGCACCAGAACCTATTCTACACTTAGATCCATTGAAATAAAATTCCCATGTTTTAACATCTATGGTCAAGACACTATCATCAAGAAAAGAGTCATGATTAGGTAAAGCAAGATGAGAAGGGGCATTAGCTAAGTGATTGGTTAAGGCTTGTCCTTTGATTTCTTTTTGTGAAACAAACTTAAGATCACAATCAGTTAACAACATCACCCACTTAGCTAAGCGTCCAGAGAGATTTGTTTTATTAAAAAGATGCTTAAGGGGATCAAATTTTGTTATGACTTGTATTTCAGCATTTAGTAAATAATATCACAATTTACTAGTAGTGAATACAAGAGCTAAACATTGTTTTCAATTGGTGAGTATCGAGTTTCATAATCAATTAAAGCTCAATTGATGTAATAGACATGATGTTCTATTCCATGATCATCTTGTTGCGCTAACAATGTTGCAAGAGCATGGGCTAATGCGACTATGTAAAGGATAAATAGCTTGTTTGGCACAATAGGTTCTAAAATGGGTGGAGTTGCAAGGTATTTCTTTAAACTCTCAAAATCCTAGTTACAATCCTCATTCCAATCAAAATGTACATCCTTTTTTAGATGTATGAAGGGTAATGTGTGATTGGTTAAAGTTGCAATGAAATGATGGATAGCTTGAATTCGGCCTTGTAATGTACATAATTGAGAAATTTTCTTGTGAGGTGGCATGTTAATAATGACATCAATTTTCTTTGTGTCCACCTCAATGCCTCTTGAGATATGACAAACCCCAAAATTTTCCCACTATCTATGCCAAAGATACACTTTTTCGGATTTAATCAAATGTTATATTTACGTATTCGTTCAAATATTTTTCGAAGGACATTTACATTGTCTTGTCTTGTTAAGGATTTAGCAAGGATGTCATCAACATAATATTCCAATATTTTATGTATGTAATCGTGAAATATCAATGTCATTGCTCATTGATAAGTTGTGTCGACATTCTTTAATCCAAAGGGCATCACTTGACCCAACAAAATGTTCCCCAAACAATTGTAAATGCAGTTTTGTATTGATCTTGTGGGTTGATAAAGATTTGATTATAACCAGAAAATCTATCCATGAATGACAACAAAGCATGTCTAGCAGTTGAATTCACGATCATGTCTATATGAGGAAGGAAAAAATCATCCTTTAAAGAGGCTTTATTCAAGTCATGAAAATCCATGCATATCCTAATATGATTATTAGGTTTAGCAACTACAACAATGTTTGAGATCTAGGGAAAATAGTCAATAGATCGAATGAAACCTACGTCAAGGAGTTTTTCAAGCTCTCCTTTAACACGCAAGGCTATGTTAGCGTGCATTTTTTGTATCTTTTGGTGAACAAGTTTAGCATTTTAAGTGAGAACGATGTTGTGGGTCAAAATTTTTGGGTCAATTCTTGGCATATCAGAATATGTCCAAGCAAATTTTTTAGGAAAATCATGAAGTAAAGTTGTAGTGTCCTCTTGTTCTTCATCGTCAAGGCACTTCCCAATCTTAATAACTTTTTCTTTATCATCTATTTCCATTGGTATATCAATTGTGTCTCCTAAGGGGAGTGCATTAGACTTAGGAACTTCAAGATCATATGGTTCTCCAATGATATCACTATCTTTTTGTTTGGTAATTATCATAGCACAAGTAACCTATTTCATGGGAGTAGTAGATGATGTGTTATCATAGACTCCTAACATTTGTTTTAAAGCTTCATCACTTTCAACATACTCCCCTAATGGTGGTAAGTCCATATCAAGCAGTTCAAGATGTTTGATTGTGAGATTGTGTTTTGGTCGACATGTAATAGTGTTGATATTCAAAGATGGTCATTGAGTGGCTTTTGTCAACATAGAAAAAGAATATCCCAACCCGGTTTTTTTCTCTTGTGTATTAGGTTCTATAGGAATTCAAATACCTTGTTCATTCTTTCCACATTCGTTTCTAGTATATCCCAATTGTTTCACAAGCTCATAGCCTTTCCCATAAAGTGGTTCCATTTCCTTTGGATTAGGCAGATGTTGATAATCTATCTCATCAAAATTTGTTGTGTACATTGTAGTTTCTTCCAAAGTAGAGGAAATAGCTGCTTGAGAAGATTTTTTTGAATTCTAAGTTGACATAACAGTTTGTTGTTCTTGTTTCTCAACCTTTTTTCATGTGATTATGTATTTGCCCATAAATGAAGGTGTGAATTCTAAGGATCCCCAATCATCACCAAATAATTTAGGCACCGATTCCTCAATTTGTTTTTCAATCTCAAGAGGTTCTATATTGGATGTTGGAATTAATGTATTCAGAGGACTTGTGGTTCCTTTTTCAAGGTGTAAGCAACTTTCAGGCTCGAGGTCTATTTCAACTTGATAAATGTTGTTGTTATAGACATATTTCATTATACGATGAAGGTTTAAAGGCACTGCATTCATCTCATGAATCCATGGTCTGCCTAAAAGAAGATTATACGAAAGATCATAAGGCATGCATGAATAGGAGTTTTCATAGTAGCCACGCCAACTATAATAGGAAAAGTGATTACACCGAGTGGTTCCTTTGTTGTATTTTCAAATCCTCAATTGGATAAGGAATCAGGTTTTATTTGTGACTTGTCAACATGCAATCTATCAAGGAGATTCACACTACACACATTAAGGGAAGAACCATTATCAATAAGGGTTCTTTTGATACCTATTTGATTGAATTGAGAAATTATCATAAAGGCTTCATTTTGTTTTCATAACTCTAAAGGAGGGAGCTCATGTTGATGTAAAGTAATGTCTAGATTAACTCTATTCATTCCATGTATTAAAGCTGCCACATCATTTGGAGTTGTACCAGGAGGAACCGCAATGTGTTGTAATGATGTCTGAAGGATAGTGTGGTAATTTGGTGAATTTTGAAGTAAATCCCAAAGGGAAATCTTTGCAGGACTATTCTTGAGTTATTCAACAAGATCGTACTCCTTTGTGTGGTGGGAAAATGAGGAGCACTAGGTGGATTAGGTAAAGGTAAAGGTGGGGTTGGTTGTGGTGGTTGCAGATTGTTTTGGGTATTATATGTATGAGCAACAATAATATTACTTTATTGTTGCAACACATCGGGTTTAGGTGGGTAAAGAGTAAACTTGGGTCTATTGGAAGGATGAAGTTTATGCGAGGGTGGGTAAAGAATGAGTTGAGGTTGAATCACATTAACGTCCTTAGTTTTAGGTTGTTAAAGTCATCACGACTAAAAGGTTGGAGAGATAAGTTATCATCAATTGGTATAGGCGGGTATGTGCAGGATCATGATGGGCCAAAAAGTGGCAATATGATGGGTATGTAGCTAAAGACTCTTTTTTACCCAAAATTGATGAAATGAAAAGGTTTTTTAAAGGAGATTCCCAAATTTCCACCAATATAAATTATGCTTTACTTTAAATTTAATAAGTAATTATTATTCACTTTCTATTCGAATTATGACTAATTTCCTGATTGATAGGCTGATTGAAAAACATCTATAGCTTTCAAACAGTATCACATTTTTTGAACCCAAAACATGCGTCACATTCTATGTTTTGTATACTATAGGATTAAAAATAAAAATTGAATTCCATGAAGTTTTGACCAAGTTAAGGTGGTCAAACATCTGAAGTTTTATATTTTTAAAATTTGTAATAAAAATTCATAATTAATTATTTACTTGGAAAAAATTACAAAAAAATATGCATCACATCGAGACATGAGTCCTATACTTATATCTAAAATCTTATAAAAAATATTATCATTTTATTGTGGTTAGGGTTTACACCTACTTCTTATTTTTCCCTGAAATTTAAGTATTAATGCATTGAAATTTCAAATTTTCACCAAATAGATTTTTTTCTTTAAAAAATCTAGTAGTTTAGAAACTACATTCAATTTGCTATAGATTCTATTCTTACTTATTTTTGAAATAATATAGATAACTTATTCAAATTTTTATGCCAAGTTGCCTAACTCTAGTTTTTTCTGAATTTTTGCCACTTAAGGGCCTATTTTTTCCATGATGATCTTGCACATACCCAGGCTTCGCATGGAAAACTTTAGAGGCATTAACGTTCTTTGTTTAGGTTGGTCACAACAAACCTTAGTGGATGACTTAGGTGAGATGAAGTCTTGAAGGGCTTCATCTAACATGTCAAAATCATCATGACTAAAAGGTTTGAGAGATAAGTTATCATCAATTGGTTTAGGCTTCTTATGGAAAGCTTTAGAGGATGAAGTGAGTGAGAGGAAGTCCTGAAGGACTTCATCTAACCTTTCTACATCATCACTACTAAGAGGCTTGGATGAGATGGTGTTTCTAAATTGAATCATTTGTTTGAAGGGTTGGTTTGATGTTTGTGGTTTGTTGTTTGTAGGTACTGATGAATCTGATTTAAAAGAACTAGGAACTAACGCTGAAAAATGAAACTTGCAAAAATCTAATGCTATCCATAAATTCCATGAAAGGAAATGATGCTTATGCAAATGAGTTAAATATAATAGAAAATAATGGAACTAAAACAAAAAAGGAATTGTGGTAAACATAAAAGTGTAAAACAAGAAACCGAATTCTAGAAATAATGAAGCAAAAAGTGCACTAGGACTAATTTGCCCAAGGTGGCGAAGGAGTCCCAGGAGAGGTATTTTTAAGTTTTTTCTGATTTTTTTGACATTTTTCTATGTGTTTAGGTCTGTACAATGCAAAGAAGTAATGGAAATGCAGAATGTTGTAATGATTTGATAAAATGAAATGCAATAATGACCTCTAAATGATAATTTCCCTAGTGCAATTTTGGTAAGCCCTAAGATGCAAAAACAATGCAAAAGCCAATGAAATTGAGTCCTAGGTTATAAATGCAATGCAAATCAGAAATAGATAATGTTCAATATGCAGGTTCACCAAAATGAACCGTAGATTTTGATGGTTAGGAATGTTATGTCTTTTTTTCTCAATTAGGGTCTTTCACCTAAAGGAAAGAGATAGATCCCACAACAAAAATCTAAGTGGTTCACTCAAACTAATGCAAGTATGATGAAATTATGCCTAAATGCAATGATCTAGATGCAACAAACTGATAAAATTGATTGATTAAATATTTATAATTAAAAAATCATGACTAATATAATACTACTCTTTATTTTTTAGTTTTAAATATTTTATTTTATATTTTGGATAATATTTAAATGTGCCATAATTCCTTAGCCAAAGACTAAAATTGTCCTTCTTATAAGCCAAAGAACGAAAGGAACTCTAAGACTTCTAATCAATGGTTTTATAGGATGACCTTAAGAAGACTTTTATTATAGAGTATTTTTTAATTTGTTTTTTTTGTGTGTTTTCAAAATTATATTTTTGTGGGATTAAAATATACCTTCATATTTTAATTTGGTTAATCAATAAATCAGTTTCTTTTAATCTTAAAGAAGTGAGTGTGTATACTTTTCTCTCACATGCTTCTTTCCAAAACAAATAGGAGGCCTACATTGGATTTTATCACTAAGGGGATGATGTCAACTCTAACTTTCTGATAAAGTATAAAGAGAAATGAGTGAAATGAAATAAATGTGTCATAGAAGTTAGAATTTTATGATTCAATCTAAGCCCCCAATAAATTTATACCTTGGGAAAATGAAGGAGAATGATGGGGTACCCTCTTCTCCTAGTTTCTTACCTCATTTCACTTTTATTTTCATATATTAAGCTTCATGTTTCCTTGTGGTAGATTGAGGATTCCCCTAGCTACATATATAGCTTAGTCTAAGACCTTCAATCATCCTTCATTATTGTGTATTATTGGTTAGGCCTAAGAATTTACAATGTGCTTTCAAAGTGGGGAGATAGAGCTAACTTTGGGTAATTCTTTGGCCTCAAAGGTAAGGGGTGCATAGGTGATACATGACCTTGCATTCTCTAACTATCCATCACTTAATAGGTAGCATATGTGTTGGCCCATAAGGATTGATAATCCCACCTAAGTAATTTTAGGATTATTTATTTGTCTTATATGTTTCTTTATTTTCATATTAGAATCTCCCTTCTTTAAGAAAAAACGGGACCTTATCCTTTTGAGCCATATTTTTTTTTAAAAATTATTTTTTTCTTAGTTTAAGCTTTCAAATTTTGAAAAACCATAAAATCAAAAAGCATACCAAAAAAATTAGTCATAAGTTCATGCTACCCCTCAACATGATGCATGCTAAGAAGAACATGGAGAAAAATAATTGAAACCTTTTTGCAACTAATTAGTATCCCTAAGGTGAGAATTTACAAGTTGATATTATAATAAATGAAGAATATATGGTGGATTTATGATGCAGGAGCATCTTGACAACATCATGCTTCCATGAAGAAATTTTGAAATTTAATTCAATATTGGTGTTCCAAAGATGTAATAAGGTCATTTGGGCTAATTTTCATGTGTTAAAGTCATCAGGATGGTCATTTGAGTCTATTATGTCAAAGTTTATTGTTTTGTGAAAAGTTGTCAATCAAAAAATGTGAAAGTTCTAAAGCTTGCAAAAATGGCAAAAAGAGGCAAACTTTGGAAGATGAAGGGTCATTTTAGTTCTTAGGTATTAGAAGGAAGTTATAAGTTATAGATTCAGTTTTAAATGCCTTTAAAAAGGCCATTTGTACATTTGGATACATGTGGGTGATTGTATATCTAATTTAGAATGAATAAAGACATTGATTTCTATATTTTCTCTCAAAAATTCATTATTCCTTGGTTGTGTACAGCTTAGTATGGGAAGGAAATGATGTTTAATTGGTTGTAAGTGTTATTAATTCCAATCACCTTCCATTTTATTTGTGTTTCATGCAAATTGGTGAGGATTTGAGAGAGATATTGCAATTCTTGTAAAAACTGTTAAAAACCCTGTTTAGGGTAAATAGTGAGGTTTCAAAATTGTGTTTCTCCCTTTTTAGCCATTGGAAATTGCTCTAATTTGGTGAGTAAGGATTTTTAAGTGCATTCTAAAATATTTCAAAATTTTAAAGAAAAAGAATGTGGTTTTTGGAAATTTCAAAGATGTCCTAGGACTGTATTTTGTATAAAAATATGGAAATAGATAGAGGTCAATAAATATTTCATGATTTGTTGATGTAAAGGGTATTTCTTTTGGTGACAATGATTTAAATGGAATATAGGTGAATTTTAAAACCTTTCTTGTTAGGTTTTGGTGGATTAAAATTATTTGAGTTCATTTATAGGTTGATCTTTGCTTGACAATCTTGTAAACAAGGGGACAGTGAAGTTTTTAGGCATTTTGTTTGTGAATTTGGGTTTCTTCTTTGATAGAGGAGTTTGAAAGGTTTCAATGGTAAATGGTAATCCCTTTCCAAATAGGGTTGTGTAAAATTAATGGTTATATGTTCATTTGATCATTGACCAGTATATGGCAAGCTTGTAAAAGTCCTAATTAGGAGTCAAGAATGGAGATTTAGAATGTATGTTTGTTGAAATATCATGAAGTAAGGTTGGGGAATGATCTAATGTGTTTTTGGAGACATAATTACACTTTCTTGTGGTATTTGTAAAGATATTTTGGTTTGGAAGTTGGTGATGATAGTTTGTAAGGTCTTAAAAGGCCTAAATGCTATTTTGGACAGTCAACTTTGTAGATGCACATTTTTGGAATCTTTGTGTTGGGAATAGAGTTTAAGTCCATCACTTTGATGTTGTCTAATATATCTTGAGGAATCTTCAAGAATTTTTTTTCCTTAATCTCAGTTTGAGTACTTTGAAACAAGGTTTTGTGAAGGAAAAGAGAGTCCTAGTTGAAAGGACAAGTTATAATTTGGTTGAGATAAGATTGGTTTTGCTCCTGCATTGCATCAATTTATTTTTTCTTCCAACTGATTATTTGATTGTCTCTATAGATAAGCTACTTCTAATGCTTAAGGATTTTAGGTTAGTGGACAACTTAGTAGATAATTTAAACAAATTCTCTCTACTCTTTAGGTTCTACAAAACATAGGTAGGTTTCCCTTATAAACATCATCTTAAGATACTGCAAGACACAAATGATGTCACAAAAAATAAGAATTTCACACAATTTAATTACGATTTATACAAATATAGCTTATTATCCTTCAAATCATTTGATACTTCTCGTGATTAGTGTTAAAATGTAAATATATAAAATATAGAATATAAAGTGTTTCTTTTAACTTTGGGATTGTTCCTTACTATGATTGAATGAGGAGTAACCTAGAATGGTTCCTTATCCATGCATAGAGTTAATAAAATAAGCAATCTATTCTAACAATATCTTTGATGCTGATTCAATGGTACATAGGATATTATTGCCTTACAATAATAATACCAACTCATTCGTCATATAGTTGTTCTACTTACTAATCCTTAATATAATCAAAATACTCTTAGCATTTATCTAATCTATTTCTTGTTCAACATAATCCATCAATTAAACATTTGTTATAGAAATTGTGCAGCAGAATTCTCCACAATATTTGATTTGTAATGATTGAAAGAAAATTGTATTACATTAAAGGAGACAAAAAAAATATGGCATGTACTCAAATTGAGCTATATATTGAATTGACTACTATTATCTTCAAAAATTTATAGTCTCTACTCTATGTTTCAAAGAATAACAAAAAGATTATCCTACTCATCCCAAATTACAAAACCTAGCTTTGAACCCTTCTACAAAAAACAAGAGTCCTATATATATAGAAAAGTGAGCACACGAGTTCCTAAAAGTATTTGCATGACTCAAGTGACTTTTTTGTAACATGCCCATTGTTCTACACAGTAACTTTCCTAAGTTTTAGCCTCAAGTAAATAGTTTAGGCATTTAACCATTATGAGCAATAAATTTTTTTCTTTCAAAACTATAAAGATAGCATGCACATTTGAAATAATATCTTTCCAAAATTTTGCATTGCATTATATCAAAGTATTACAACTTTCCAAAGTAATGATTACATAGTACATGATGACATGATATCATCTCTCCTTTACAATCTTTCCATCATAATGCATACAAAATACATAAACAAGGCCCCATGGAGCTTACTGGAAAAAGATTTTGAGTAGTCCTGGAAATCCTCCATTCAAATATTGGTCGCCTACTAATGAGGAGAAGCATCACTCAAGTGATTTTCCATAAACCTTGGACTAACTACAATCCCCCACACAACTATCAAACTAATAAATGGCCCTATCCTTCGACAAAGAGATTGGTTTGGTAACCTCATAATAAATATTGACCTTTTTGAGCTTGGTGTTGTGTCCTACATATCTAGATTTGTCACACAGTGGCTACAACCTACATATATGACATACCTCAACCTAATATGTAAATTTGGATCACAGTGACTGACATTGTAAATAGTGGAAACTTACACTACTTTGGCCAAAGTATTCATCACCCAGTACTTTGAGTGGATGCCATATACTTCACTAACCTTCCTAGCTAAATTTATTTTGACCATTCATAATATATGCATAGACTATCCCCTTTAATGGATTATCCTAACCCCAGGAATAACCTATTACCTCTAAGTTTAACTACATCATCTACTTAGTAATTCATAGTTGTAGACATGTAAAATTGACTTAACACCTATCACACACCCTAAATGACATTCTCGCATCATCTACATCATTATCATCAAACATCACTGCACTTCACATCAAAAGCATCCAAAACCCTAATTTCCCCTATTAATTGAATAATATGACACTATTTAATTTATTCACTTTTTCATCATTTTTGACTAATTAAATAAATTCCTAAAAACCCTATTTCTACTATTAATTAAATAAAACAACATTATTTAATTAATCCATATTTTTCATCATTTCGACCAATTAAATAAATCACATTTATTTAATAAAGTTCTAATCTCACTTTATTTCATCATGATTAGTTAAATAACACCAATTATTTAATTACGTCACTAAATCGATTTATTCACCTAAGTCAATTGAATTAATTAAATCATAATAATTTAATTAACTCACTTTCCCTCTAAATTTGAATAATTTAAATCAAACTATTCAAAACATCATCAAAAATTAAATCAAACTAATGCAACTTTGTTTGCAAAAGTCAAACTTTATTTCATGTTCAAATCCAAAAAGGAATTAATTAATTAAATCAATTAATCAATTATTCTCACCCACTTTCTGACTGAGCCATCTAATTTCCTAACTAAGCCATCTAAATTTTGACTGATCAATCTAAATCCTTACTAACCAATTTATTCCTCAATCACACAAATTGTGCAATCTACTTTGCACAATTTATTTGTCTAAATTCTCTCGACACCTTTCAACCGTTGATCTTGATTCAACATTGTTTAATCCCGATCATCCATTTTGAATCTCATTTTCTATATAAAAAGTATCTTTCCTCACAAAAAAGGATGGAAGATTCAACATCATTTGCACAACAAAGTACTGTCGACATTCACAACTACCATTGTTAGAGCTTCAACAAATTTCTTCGATTAACCAACATGCAATGCATCCTTCATCAAGCTTTTGTGAGGCTTCATAGTGATATAGGAAATCCAACATCAAGAAAACACACTCCTCGATAGGAGATGGGTAACAGTTTCATTGTTGAATTCATATGTTTATGTTTGACATTTTCATGTTCTTGAATTTAGTATTCTAAATTGTTCATTTTGTAAGTGTAGGAATAGATCTTATATTAGATTTTGATTTCAATTACATTTCTCTTGTTTATGTCTATGATTTTCCCCCTCACACATTGTAGCGTGCCCGGTGGGACCATGGTCCTAACTACTAACGTTTTCATGAGTTTCAATTGAAGTTGCAGGTTTTCAGAGTGTGGTTAAAATTTTTTCACAATTTCCTGTCAAAAAAACTACACACTTGACACTGAGATCCATGCACTCGATATTTTTCCACACATCTGACTAGTGATAGAGGGTGCACTTGAAGTTTTTTTGTGCATTTTCTCTCTGACAGAGGGCACACTTGTTTTTCTTGTGCTTTTGCTCTGACAATACTGTGTCTGAGATCTACTAATGGGAATTTTATTTTTTCACTAACGAATGCTTGATTTTGAGTGTGTGATAGGTATTAATGTGTTTGTATGCAGGGTTTGAGAAACACTAACACATTTTTTGTAGGGAAGATGAACGGTCCAAGAGCTTCAGAATTTTCATTCTTTTTTAAGTTAGAAATTCATTTATTTGGTGCATTAAAAAGAACAAACACACTTTTTTTTAAGGTGATCTTAAAATGAACCATTTCAAGCTTTCTTAAAGTAGGAATTGTCATTTGGTGCTTAAAAAGAACCTACAAACAAACACATTTGTCTTTTGGTGCTCTAAAAATGAACATTTTGAAAGCTTTCTTAAATTAGAAATCTTGATTTTTTTGCTTAAAAAGAACAACACAAATGAACAATTCATTTTTGGTGCTCTTAAAAATGAACCATTTCAAATATTTTTCTAAATTAGGAATTGTTATTTGGTGCATAAAAATAACAACACACATTTCAATTTGGATGCTCTAAAAATGAATTCATTCCAAGTTTTCATAATTAGGAATTTTCATTTTGGTTCATAAAAAGAACAACGCAAATGACCAAAACAATTTCCTTTTGTTGACAAAGTAAGACCAAGATTGATTTCTTAGAAACACTCAAATTTGGGCTTTAAAATGGAAAAATCATTCTTTTTGTTTTGCACCTTTTCTATGATATTGATTGATGTCTAGAACACTTCCATTGGATGCAATTAAAAAGAATCATTGATATCTTATTCACATATTTTTGGGGATAGCACCGCTCAAGGTGCTTAAAAGCAATCAAACTACTATGAATTGTATGTTGTGCATTCAATGTTTGGAAAGCTAGATGGTTGTCTTCTCCCCTCACACCTTTTGGTGATCCTAGGAAATTCTTGAGCTTCACATCTTTATTTTCAAAGCATACGTTTTAGAGGGTCTGCCTATTGAGATACATCCCGCGTCAGAGAACTCATAGGCAACCCAAGCGGTACTTTAATTCTAGACCACGATATAAATAAATTATGGGTGTGAGGAAAGTTCATCAACCCATCGGGTGCTAATGGCCTATACCAATGTATTCTCCCTCGGTATCCTTGTGATGCGTAAAAACTCGCAAGGGTTGGGAGGTCTCTTAATTAAGAAAAATGTCGCATGTATAGGGGCTTAAAAATAATATCCCTAGAATATTACTAAGAGCCAAATCATTTTAGAAGCTACCACTTTATCCAAAAACATTCTTTAAAACTGGTGTATCAGAATTTACTTATGAGAAGTTACTTTCCAAGTATGACTACAAGCCCGTGCAATAAGTTGCATGTAAAATCATCTCTTCGGAGCATGAGGTAGGCATACCTAAAAGAATGGTTTCTTTCCACTAGGGTTCTAAATTTTTGTTCATGTTAAACTTTCCAAAAACATTCAAAAAAAACTTGAAATCAAACTTTGTGCTTGATCTTAAAAAGAATACATCCAAGGGTATGTGCAGGATCATCATGGAAAAAATAGGCCCTTAAGTGGTGAAAAATTCAAAAAAATCAGAGTTAGGAAACTTGGCGTAAAAATTTGAATAAGTTATCTATATTATTTCAAAAATATGTAAGAATAGAATCTATAGCAAATTAAATATAGTTTCTAAACTACTAGGTTTATTTTCTTTAAAAAAACTCTATTTGGTGAAAGCTTGAAATTTCAATGTAGTAGTACTTAAATTTTAGGGAAAAAATAAGTAGGTGTATGTCTGACCACCCTAACCACAACAAAATGATAATATTTTTTAATAATATTTTAGATATAAGTAGAGGACTCTTGTCTTGATGTGATGCATATTTTTTTGTAATTTTTTTCCAAGTAAATAATTAATTATGATTTTTATTACAACTTTTAAAAATATAAAACTCATATGTCTGACCACCTTAACTTGGTCAAAACTTCATGAAATTCAATTTTAGTTTTTAATCCTATAGTATGTGAAGCATAGAATGTGACGCATATTTCAGATTCAAAAGATGTGATACCATTTGAAAGCTATAGATGCTTTCAATCAACCTATCAATCGGACTTTAATCGTAATTCAAATAGAAAATGAATAATAATTATTTATTAAATTAAAAATAAAGAATAATTTATATTGGTGGAAAGCTGAGAATCTCCTTTAAAAATCCTTTTCATTTCATCAATTTTTGGTAAAAAAAAGTCGTCAGCTACATACCCATCATATTGCCACTTTTTGGCCCATCATGATCCTGCATATACCCCCAAACAAACACTAAACATGATCATTGAATCACAAACCCTTTGACTTAGTGTATGCTTTTAAAAGAAGCCCTATATTTGCACTCCTAGAAAGGATTTCCTTAAAGGTTTCTGAATATTCAGGCTTTAATTTCAGGTTGCATTAGATCAAAGTAAACATTTGGAAACTATGGCTTGGGTATCATGATTTCACAAATTAGAGCCATAGACATGAAGGTCACACAAAGTCCATGTTTTTTGAGTCAGTCAAGTATTGTTGTATCACTTGCCATACTCGAAACACAGAGAAATTGAGGAGAAAACCAACTTAAAATTGCAAAAATCTAGAGAAAGATAGCTCAAACTAGAAACAAAACACACAAAGGTTGTTATTGCACAAAATTCTAGCACAGTTGCTCCATTTTCTATTGAAGCTGCTAAAATTTCATTGCATTTGCTCTTTGACATAGAAAAGCAATTGATGAAAATTAGTTGCATTTGATAGAAATTACGCACTTGATGTGAAACCCATGCACTTTCTATTATTTTCTTGCACTTGCTTTTGAGAAACTAGTGCACTTGCCAAGAACTTGCTCGCCATTGCTAAAGAAACTCGCCTTTTCTTGAGTAAATATTTCACTTGACAAAAACGCACAGAACCATCACACTTGTTGTTCCAACTCGTACTTCATAAAAACCCATGAAATTGACACATTTTAGCTCACAATTGACAAATATGGCCACTCTTGCTCATAGATTGGTGCCTTTGCTTAGAAACCAATGCTATTGCTTTATCCTGCTAACAATTGGGAAAAATGAACTGAAGTTGCTCATAGGATTCTTGTTAGAATGAAATAGTTGGAAAACCAAATAAGTCATACAATCCTTCATCCACTTTCACCATCCCATCCTATTTTCAAAAATTAGAATCAAAGCACACAAACCTAGATTATTCCCTCACTCGCACTTCTAAGATATCAACAGTTACTTGGGACTCGCAGATAGTTCAAGTAAGATTTCCCGCAACACATCCTCTAGAAGGAGAAGTGAGATATCAATCTAAGCCCCTCAAAATTTTGAGTTCCAAATATAGTATCACCCCAAACAACACTCAAACCCTAGGGTCTTGAGATTCATAACAAACCATATCAAAACATCTACAGTTTCACTGTATGACCATTTGGTGACTAGTTGCTCTGGTTCAACAACTAAACCTTGTAGCACCAATCCTACAACCTAGTCTCACACACATTGAAGGTGTAAAAATTGAGATCATTAGCAGTTTAAGAACCTTCATATTTGAGAAGAACGAAATACCCAACCAGTGGAGAAACGTAGCACAAATATTAGACAAAGAGGAAGAGAAACCAGGAATATTAGCTAAAAGACCCATGTTGCCACCTCTTGCATGGCAATAGATATACATCCCCCATGATCTATGGAAAGATAAAAATCCTTAAGCTTAAATCCATACTCTTCCTTCAAAAGAATTGCCCTACAAATTTTTTTGCCAAAGGGTACATCTTGAGAAGATACCACATCTAAAAAAATACACTAGAACATTTCTATCTACACTTTGCACCAATAGGATAATGCTTTCCATAGGCTAGGAGTCACGAATACGTTCACAAAATGACAACTACAAGATCACAACACCAAAGCAAAAAGGAAGCAAGCAAGAACAACACCAGCATCCCACCAACAAACACCATGAATATCGAAGTTGGCCCATGGGGCTATAGGTTGAGCGACCTTGAAACAACCCAAAAGAGGCCCATGTACAAAGACACATTTAGTGAGGAAGAACTAAACTACAAACAAAAAGAGGTGATAGAACAAAACAACCAAGACCCAAACAGAGTGGTTGTAGAGGAAGTAGATACCGAGGAGGAAATAAATGAAGAAGAATTGTTTGAACATTCCAACAACCCTAAGATACTTAAACTAATGGGCAATTTGTTGAGAAAGGACCCAAATTCGTACTTCTTCAAGCTAGCTCTGAGAGGTGCCAAGCTACTAGTAGATTTTAATGTGGAGGCCCTCAAGGATGCTAATCCTATTCCCTTAGGGGATAACTCATTGGTAAGACATATAACTGAACCCCCAGAGATGCCAAACATGCCACCCATATTCTCACAAAACAATAGTCAAATCAAGGAAAACCCCTTGTATAGAAAATCAACACAGATTGAACAAGTAGTAGTGGCACAACAGTATCAAGGGGGTCCATCCCAGTACATACTGTAAAACAAAAATCCACTTCCTAGACAATATGTACCTCAAAACACTTTGAATGTTGACCCTTCCCAAACACAGAGTACCATCAACAAGGTGGACCATAGGATCCCCCTCCAAATCAGTACCATCAACAAGGTGGACCATAGGGTCCCCCTCCAAATCAGTACCATCAACAAGGTGAACCACAAGGTCCCCTCCCAAATCAGTACCACCAATAAGGTGGACCATAGGATCTCCTTCTAAACAAATAGTACCACCAATAAGGTGGACCATAGGGTCCCCTTCCATATCAATCCCAACAACAAGGCGTGCCACATGGCACCCTTCTTCAGTCATCCTACCAACAAGGTAACTCATCAATGCACCATTAGGGAAACCTTCAGTATAGTTCATCCCAACAACAAGGTGTGTCACATGGTAGCCTTCCTAATTCATCCTACCAACAAGGTAACCCACCAACGCACCATCAGGGAAACCTTCAGTATAGTATGTCCTAGCAGTAAGGTGTTCCACATGGCACCCTTCTTCAATCGTACCATTAACAAGGTAACCCACCTGTTGGAGCTAGAAAATCCACCTTGGTTTTCTACATGCCACTCATTTTATTTATCATCCCATTCCCACCATAAGCACCCATTATCCTTGATTTTATTATATTTGATGTTAAACATAAAATTTCCTAGTGTACATAAATCATAAAATAAAGCCTCTAATTTCCATCTTGAAATAATTTCCATTCCTAAGGAACTTCCTCAGCATCATAGGGTATGTCACCAAGACAATGCCACATCGAAGAGAGTTGTGCCAACGTCTCTCCGACAAGGTCAATAGAAGGCTGATGAAAACATCGATGAGTCCTTCATACTTTGAGGAGACATGCTCAAATGTCTCTCTAACAATCTAAGGAATAATATATCAAGGAGACTTGGATGCATCGAAGAGAAAAAATAACTTTTCTCTCTGACATGACATGGTGACAACAATACTCTAAGGATACATGATTATTTCGCATTCACAAAACAATAAAACATCTCTCGAAAATATAGAGATTATTATAAAATAAATGGTAAGTTACTGACAAGAACATGGTCGGATGAGTACACTATCAATATTGAAGACACATTAGTGTGTCGGAGTGAGAAATGAAGAAGTCTATTTGACACTGCAAGAGCAAGTGAGAACAAAATCTCAGAGAGACATAAAGGCATCGAATAGACATTGATAAAAGTCTTCAATTTTTTTTTAACAATAAGATGTTGAAGAGACAAGGGAGCATCGAGCAAACATTGTTAAAAGTGTCTTCAACATTCTGGTGTAGCTACAAACATATATCATTGATGAGACTATGGGACAATTAAGAGAGATAACCATGGGTCTCTTCGACATTTCAAAGATATAGAAGGGGGTTATTTGAAGAAACACTGATTAAAAAGAGGAACATGGATACGTCGAGGAGACATAAGCTTATCGGAGAGAAATGCTCACAAGTATCATTGACATTCAAATGTCATAAGTTCAAGAACTTGAAGAGCAGCCATCGAGGGAACCTTGTAGGATCAAACAGATAAACTCAAATGTCTCTTCAACATTATGGAATAATGTCTCACTTGGGTGACATGACTAAAAAGGTCATCAAAGAGACAACTACCATTAATATTGCAGTTGATTATAAAGGTAGCGCAAGCACCATTTATGAACCAAAGCTAGTTCGAGCATGCCAAATCTTGATATATCTAACTCATAAGAAATTAGAATCACTAAGAATTATGGTTGAATATCGAGGAGGCGGAGTTGGACAATGACAAGTAGCCCAAAAATCACAACATTCATTCAAGTAAGTACTCTTGGCTCAATTGAATGTGCTCTATAAAAATTCGTTTGAAGTGTTGTACAAGTAGGGTTTTAAGATGGATAAAACTCCATAGAAACCAAAAATAAAAAGGTAGAAAACAGAGGCCAGGCCATTAAAGCAAGACTTAATAGACCAGTGTCCTGGGTCTAGATGAAAATCTAGGAGAACAACTCAATTAAATCCTTCATGGAAAACATTGGAAGATAAGCACAAAATCTAGGAGATGTGTGGACTCCACATAGAGGTTATGATCTATTTATATATCGTTACAAAAAGAAATACATACATAGGCTTGTCTCGAATCCCTGGAACATGAATTTTGCAAAGCTTGTGATGCCCAACGTGTTTGCTAATGTGGAACTAATTAAAACATTGGTTAGAAACTACAACCCTAAAACAAGGGCAATCTATTCTCACGATGGCTCACAATTTATTATCATAACACATAATTATATTTGCATGGTCTTTCAATTAGACACATCCCTGAAGAAAAAATTAAGGATAAGGGATCTGCTAGAAGAGTATCAGACCATGGATGCAAGTTATACGAGGTGGAAATTACCTCTACATAGACACAAGGGCCTAGGGAACCAACTCAAAATATTTTCCAGTAATGAGAAACCCCTATTTTTTGTGGATTTATTTGAAGGGTATTACCAGTACACCTACTATTCAACTAGCTAGATCTTAGGAATTGCTGCTCCTACCAACATGACTATAGCTCCCATGGTTCTAGCTTCAAATATCCAAATCCAAGATGCTAGGCCCTATGATTATGTAGAATACTTATCTAAGGTCATTAACACTTCTCTCACTGTCATTAAGAACAATAGTGATGCCATCAACTTCAAGCATTATTCACTGCTTATGCATATGATATTATATGAAGGGAAGAAAATGGGAATATGGGGAGAGGAGTTGAGAATCAAGGATTTGGACAATGATGAGAATTATAGACTAGTCCAGATGTGGACGTCCATACGGGACAATAGATGTGGGAGATCCCACTATTTGTATTTTGAAGAATATTTTGTCAAACACTTATATAAGTTGTTTGGCCACAAATGTGATTACAATTTGTCTCTGGAGATACAAAGATTCCTCAAGCCAAAAGAGAAAAACCTTGAGGGAAAGGTAAACCATAATTGGGGGGATTGGTATGTATTTGAGGATTGTACTATGATCAGGGTGTATGTAATTCGAGGTAGCTCCATCCTTACTACCTAAAATGTACCGGATAGGGTTGCATACCTTGAGATTGTAAGGAAAATGGCTTGCCCAGCTTTCATGCACCTCAAAAGCTATCGAAGGAAAACTTTTATGCCTTCTACTCTATGTTTTGGTGACTATACCATCATTGTTGATACAAGGTATGAATCTATTGGTAGAAAAATAGATTATTATGGCTTTCCATTGGGAAACAAGAGGGAGAAATTTGACCCTGAGAACTTTATTTATGATGCCAAGATCTCACAAATGTTGAAGGGATATGAACACAAATTCTTTATGGATGATGTTATTAGGAATTATGATGAAAATGAAGTAATGATGAGGAAAGTTTCTTACAAAATAATTTTTATGGCTGAGGCTTGGAGAAGAAACAATAATCCACTATATGTAGAAGCTTTCCATGAAATACAAGATCCTATGGAAAGGATTGAGCAGTTGATTCTACATGAAGAAGAATTGATTAAAGATGTGCCTCTCATGGATTTTGAAAGAAGAGATACTAATTTAAATAGGTATGCTGAGAATGTAATACCTTTCATTCATGCATCAACATAGCCTACTCCAAAGGTGAGCTTCTCAGCAGATACTCCTATTATTATTGAGGATGATATTGAGGAAGACAATGAGGTTACACAAATTACCATTCCCACTATTCCCCAATATGAAGTTCGATTAGAGAGGAGTGTGATCAGATTTGAAGCTTCTAATGAATTGTTTGATGATGTGAGACATCGGGATAGCAAAGAATTCATTGAAAATGACACATTTTTTCAAACATATGAGTTTAAAGCCTTCATTTACGAATAAAAAGGAATAACTATAAGAGAAAGGCTAAAAGAAATCAACCTTGAGAAGGAAGTAGGTACCTTGAAAGAACTCCAACATGAAGTTGATAAAGAAATGGATAATATTACTCCTAAAAGAGCAAGAGCACTATTCCAAGAAGATGGGGTCATGCTTCTTCTAGGGTGGGACATCAACTCAGCCATTGTGTTTGATAGTTTCCTAAAAAGAGAGAATAATTGCTTGCAATTGACAAATGAGGCCAGTGATAATATATATACAGGATCAGGGTATAATCCTGATAACACTACCTTGCAGATTTGGGCACTGTAACCACCAAGAAAGAGGCCTTCCCTTATCAACAATCATGATCAGATCTTTGGTCACCTTCTAGTACAAAGATTAGGGGATATAGACCCTTGGAGACTATTGATCTAAATGTAAATGTGGCCAAGTTTACCAAGGCTCAAATTCAAAAATTGGTTAGAGATAACAAGGGGTTGACTAATAAAAATGAGAGATTGAAGGAAGAAGTGATCAACTATAGAGATATATTACCCTCCTCCTTGGGACATTACTCACCATTGATTGAACATGAAAGGAAAGTACTTGAATAAATTTTTGAGATCACCTATTGGAAACGTAAATATAAAATAGTCTAGAAAGGGAAAGAGGAATTGAAGAAAAAACTAAAGACTAATACATTTGAAATGGCATTGGAACTAGTGTGTAGAAGATTCGATGATATGATTAAACTTGTTGACAAATTCTGGGTCATCCATGACAAAACATATGCAACATTGCTAGAAGATAATACATTGTGTGATAGAATGAAGGAGGTGGAACTACACATAAAGGAAAAGAAAGGTGATAACAAAAGTGTGCTTCAAGAATTTCAAGAGCTTATGAATGCACATGTCAACTTTCATAACATCCTAACACAAGAATTGAGTGACTTCAGTCAGTCACTAAGTATGGCTTTGCCAAATTTCTTTGAAGAAACAAAATTAAAAGACTAGGATGTATGGTAGGATAAAATAGCTCAATATTTGTTGATGGCTCTTGATGAAATTAACGATGAAGATAGGGTGCTCAAAATGACACATGTGCAACTATGAAGAATCTTTGAACCCGAATATGTGATGAAGGATATCATAAATAATGCAAACACTTATGACAATATAGGATATATTGAACATCCATCAAAGATCAACATTTTCATTGCATGGGCCAAGTAAAAGGGGACAAAGCATGGAAGTTTGGCAGCTATGGATGCATTATCATGGGGCATGAGCCTTGAACAGGTCTTTGGTGATCATGGTAGCTTTCCAGAAGACTAACGGATCATGGTGCATCCACCTACAAACTACTAAGTTTTATGTTTATGTTAAATCAAGTTTCTAGTTATCAAATGTCACACCTTTTTGTAATGGGCATGTAGCTTGTTGCTTCATGTATAAAAAGGGGAAACCAAGGCCCAATTTGATCATCGATATCATCATCACTAGTAGTAGAAGATAGGTTGCATTAGTATTGCATATTCCATCCATCCATTTCCATATCTCAAAGACATCTATTGTTAATGTACCTCTTTTGAAGTAATATAATGGAGAAGACTACTTCTAATTGGTGATTTACTTTTAACGTTCAAATTTTGTGTTGATATTCATTCTTATGTGTTGTTGTGCTATCTCCAAAGTGGTTCTCTTAAGTTATTCAAATTTATATAATTTGTCAGGACAAATTTATTGTTGTTGTGTGGTTGTTTTGATTGGGTTCTAGTTAGAGTGAATTAAAATCCTTTTAGATAATTCATCTTTAATTGGTTCCTGTCAGGGATTAAAATCCTTTTACAATGGTTATTCGGATTGGTTTCCCTCAAATCTAGGAATTAAAAATCCTTTCATGCTATCATAGTAATTTGGGAGGATAACATTGGGATTACTAAAGAAGAGTACAGTAACCGACTAACTTGCACATTTGTACAAGGTGAAAACATTTAAAAGTGCCCAATAGTTAGAGTTAAGTTGAGGAGTAGATCCGCCTATCTTAAAAATATATCTTCATCCTCATTATCCACCCTCTGACTCCATTCACCCAATAGAATTGGCACTGGTCAACTTTAGAACAAACTTTACACAAATCTTACTCACACTCTTGATCATTGAAAACACTTTCAGTAGGAATTAGTCATTAAGCTTTGCATCTACTTCACTCCCACATGCCATTGTGAGTAGATTTTCCAAATTAGAGATCATATCCAAACATTCAAATATTCCTTATCATTTAGGTACACTCGCCTAGGTCTAGTAGAGCCTAAAGAGGAGGGGGTTATCAAACATATTTACCCCGTTCATTGGCCAAAAATGTATTAAGAGATTTGCACCTTGTTATGGTTTAAAAACCTACTTTTTTGAGACCTAATAGATTGGCGAATCTATTGGGGAAACACAAGAAGATTTTAGTTCTGACCTTTCCATTCATAGAGTCAACAAAGTCCCAAAATTGAACTGTTACATTGAACATCAAAAGTCTCTGTTGGAACAAACATAGAAGATTGTAAACTTTTCATAAAAGTGAGTGGCGAATCAACCAAATTTTTTTAGGAATGAATGCATGACTAAGAAATTGAAGTACACTTCCAAAAGAAAAAACCCTAGAGTTTAGAGCATCAAATCATCTTATGAAATGAACGACAAGAGATATTTTCACAAAGATAGTCTAAAGAAGAATGAAATCAAATAGACAGATAAAGGTGACTCTTCTCTCCCAAGAGCTAATAGTGATAAAAACAAGATAACATCTAAAAAACCAGACACTACATTCATCAATCAGGAGAATATCTAGGAAAAACCTCCTACATTGCACAATAGCTTTGATCCATTGCATGAATCAGAATACCATAATGATGATCTATTCAGAGATCCCCATACTCCATTAGGACAAGAAGACATTGGTCATCTTGTTTTCCACTTTAAAGAAGACCCTCAGAAAATGAAGGAGTTTTACACCTAATGTGATGAGGAAAAAACTCAAAGGAAAAATGAGTATGACCACATGATGCCATTACAACAAAGGGAAGGGAACTAGTTTGGATTCATGGATCACTCTTCCCCTGTTGAGAATTATGATGAAATGACCACTCAAGAATTATAAGAACATGTGGAAAGACATAAGGAGGAAGTCAAAAGATGATAGGAGTTGATAAAAGAAAATGAAGAACTGAAGTAACAAATGTCCCAGATGAATATCCATATGTCCTATATGAATTTCTACTAGACAAAACCACCAAAGTATGTCCCTCCCCATAAGCAAGGAGGTAACATCAATCTACATGGGTCATCTCAGAATATAGGTGCTCCAAGTACTTCAAAAACACCTTACAACATACTTGGGAAGCTAAAACAAAATGTGCAATATAATATGTCACCACAAAATTCATAATTACAAAATACCAATAACATCCCATAGTCTTACCAACTGCCATGATAACAACATGTTCCACATCATCAACACCATGTGCCACTCCAAAATGTATATTCACACCAAAATTTCCAACCAAATGTTTATCAACCTCAACATGGATTCAAATACTACCCCACTCCACCCCATCATAATCCTTATCCACAGAATCCTACATGTCTAAGCACACAATTTGACTTGACTAGATATCCACTGTACCCCATTGATAGTAACTTGAGAAATGTTGTCCCCAAATTCAAAGGAAGTAATGCAACTACATAAGAGGAACACATAAGAAACTTTGATGCTTTTGTTCAAGACTTAGGCATGGAATAGGAAGATGTCCTTGTGAGGCTATTCATGATGTTCTTGACTAAAGAAGCAAGGGATTGGTTCAATAGCTTACCAGATGCATCAATTACCTCTGCAATAGACTTCAAAGATCAATTTCTAGAGCAATATGGAAATCAATGTGCTCTTGAATTTTCTTTACATGAGTTAATAGGCATACAAAAATATTAGAATGAATCAGTTTATGAATTTAATTAGAGATTCTCCAAGATCAATAACAAGATACCATGGGGATCTAAATTAGTTGATTTAGCAGCTTTAAGCATCTATTTGAAAGCCTTTGATCCTAAAAAAGGGTACGAGCTTAGAAACAAATTTCTTAGAAGCTTTACTGAAGCACAAAAGGCTACTATAACCATTGAAAATAATAAGAAAGCTACCAAAATGATTGGAAAAAAGAGATAATTTTAGGATCCCACAAAATCCTAACAATCCTCAAAATAGACAAGAAAATTAGTACAAGAATGAAAGGCCAAGATTGCATGGCATTCCCTATAACACCACTTGGAAGGATGGTCAACCAGTGGGTAAGACAAATTAGAAAGATACACCAGATCCTTTGAAGAAACATGGGGCACATGTAGTGGATACTACACCATGGTGTCCACCATGTCACGGACCCCATGCCCCAGAACACTATGTAGTGGCTCAAACTTGCCAAGAAGATGAATGGTCACAAGAACAAGATAGAGATGACCACACCATGAACATGTTAAGATGGGGGTCCCATTAGACCAATGAGGGATATTCATCCTCTAAGGATAGGTATGAATATGATGTCACCAATCAGAGATACAATGTTAATATGGAACAAGAAGTGTTCCTTGACTTAGAAGACAATATAGAAGAAGTACCCTATGCATACAATACAACACCACAGTTTCAGTTGAGAACACCAACAAAAGAGGAGAAGAGGGCCATCACAACAAAAGCTATGGCTGAAGAAAAGAAGAATATATATAACCTAAGAAGTAATCCCATAGATGTAGACTAGGGGACACCTAGATGCATGTTTATAAAGGAACGGAAAAATAAGGAGAATGTCTCATCTGATCAAAAGAAGGGTGAAGCAAATAAGCCTTAGAATATTGCTCAAAAGGAGGCTACAAATGTTGAAACTTAGAAAAACTAGATAATGACAAAATGCAAACTGAAGGAAAAAGGGTTGCTAAAATAGAGAAAATAGAGCAAGGGATAACTGCTCCTTCATTTGACATTGCTCAAGCACTAACTTATATAAAAATGATAGTGCCCTTGATGGAGATGATGAAAACTTATGAGTATAGAGACATAACCCTCAAATTGATTGCCAATACATCTCACAAACACAAGGATCAAAAGAAAGATGTCAATGTCGTTGGGCAAGAAACTACAAAGGCACCAGAGGTCTATTTGGGAGACACCCTTACAAAGAATCCTTCCTAGGTGAATCATTTTATACCACATTGGTGATCAATAACAAGTTGATCAAAAATTTCATGATTGAATCAGGGGAAGCAATCAATATCATGCCTTTAGCTATCATGAAGGAATTAGGTTTGTGGGTGAACACTACCTATGGGAAGTGTTAGAAACCAAGATCAGATTTGCAAACCAGAATATCCTTCCACATAAGAGAAAAACATAAAAAGCAGAGATTTGCAAGAAGATGTGCAAATAATTATTATTCGAGAATTCAATAATTACATGATAATGATTTGCTTTATAAAAGCAAAGATGCATAACCCTAATCTTATCTTGAGCAAAAGGATAGCTCAAAAGATAAAGATAAGAAGCAAAAACTTAGGAATTAAATATGCCTAAGTAAACTTATGCAAATGTGTAATTAAATATTAATTACACCAACACCCCCCCATAAGTGAAACTTAGGGAGAAGAGATTATTATGCAAAGATGAGTCCCAGAAACAAGGCCAGATCAGGTACTCATGTACAAATGCAATATGAGGTAGAGAAGGAAAACCCAGTGGGACAAAACCCCCCTATAATGAGATGATTGTTGCAGAGAAGCACTGGAAGAACACTGTGGAGTAACACTGGAACCGCAATCCAACAAGAAAGGAAAGATATTTTTGTCTACAACTGAAACCAAAATAGGAATCATGATAATGTGACAGTAGACCCGATGCCATGGAACACGAGAAAACTCACAAACTAGAACAACCCTGGAATCTGTGAAGCAACAGTAGATGAGATGATGATAGAATCTGGAAGTCGTGTATCTTGATGTCGATGCCAAACTATGACTGAAACTCTTCCATGGGAAGGAGTACCAAAAATAGACTTTGGAACATTAACCATAAAAACATGGCCCTCAACTAAGAAGAAACTGAACCAATGAGGATCAAGAAACATAATCTCTCAATTGAAGTGTGAACCAATGAATCCGATATGTGTCAAGCTAAAGCAAGAATGTGGCCAAAAGAAAATAAGAAACTAGATATACACATGCGAGTTTCCAACAAATCAAAAATGGATATGGAGATCAAAGTGTATGCCCACTGTAATTAGATTTATTATGCAAGAAACACCCCTGAATGGAACTTTATCATAGTTCATTTATTACAATAACCCAACGATTGTAAAAGGAGAGCATCCTAAACATGCATAAATAGAAAAATAAAATAGACCTCATATCTATGTAGAGGACTGAATCAGCTTTCCAACGCCGCAAGAATGACGAAAAATGGATCACCGAGTCAAAAGATATGCCCTCCAGAGTTAAAACAGAAAATCTGATTTCAAAGGCCTGAAAAATAAATCTAGAGAAAAATATGGTGAAAATACCTAGACCACTGGATTGGCGTCGGAATCATCTTTCCAATGATATCTCGTTTGCAAAAAACGGACATCGTACGCAAAAACTACACCTGATTTCGTGAACACTGCTCCAGAAAGCCCAATGAGGGCTAGAGGGCCCCAAGGGCTAAAAAAATTTCGGCCCCTGGTCCTATGCACGACTAGGGGCTTGCAGGTTGGGGGCTAGGGCGGAACCCCTAGTCCTCCATGGGACCGATGGATCTGCAGAGGGGGCTGGGCGGCCAGGAGGGGGTTGGGCACATAGCGCCCGGTCCCCCATAGGACCTCGGCCTCTGCACTGGGTGCCCGTGGGGGCTGAGCACAGTGGCGGCGGGTTGGCGGCGCCGCTCGGCTAAGTGGTCGGTTGATGGCTGCCCAGTGGTTGCTACCTTTTCAACTAGAGGCGCTGCCGGTGAGTGTAGAAAATGAGATTTAAAAAAAAAAAAAATTCAAAAAATGTGCCTCGGGACACGTGCTAGGGAGGCCATACAGCCCCTCAGGGAAATTTTTTTGCCTCCCAGATCAACTGCACCAAAATCAACTAAACGAAGGGAATTTTTAGGGTTTTTGGCCATTGCGAACGCTATGGTGACCTTCATTTCTGCTCAAACTGCTCTGAAAATTCGGCTACCTCCAGAACTTGCAAAAAAACTCCCAGCCTGAAACCCTCATAGATTTGGCAAATGATGGCCAAAATTTGCAAAATAAAAGCCAAACCTAACTTTTTCCAGTGCTCTAAATCCAATGGTGAGGGCTGATCTGATCCAAAATGCTTCATAGATGAACTCAAGGCATGATACCCTCGAGGGATCCCGAATAAACCCTGCAATGATTTTCTGAAAAATATGAGAAGGGGTTGCAAATCAAGGCTCTGATACCATGTTAGAAACCAAGATCAGATTTGCAAACCAAAATATCCTTCCACAGAAGAGAAAAACAGAAAAAGCAGAGATTTGCAAGAAGATATACAAATAATTATTATTCAAGAATTCAATAATTACATGATAATGATTTGCTTTATAAAAGCAAAGATGCATAACCCTAATCTTATCTTGAGCAACAAGATAGCTCAAAAGATAAAGATAAGAACCTAAAACTTAGGAATTAAATATGCCTAAGTAAACTTATGCAAATGTGTAAATAAATATTAATTACACCAACAGGAAGTGCTATGCCATGGATAATAGATAAGTCCCAGTAGTCAGAGTGATATGGGATGTAGAATTGAAATTGGAATCATACCATGAGGAAACATATAGAACGGACATTATTATGGTGGACACTCCCCCTTACCATGGAATGTTATTATCTAGGAAATGGACTGTAGTAGTAGGTGGAAATGTCCAGCTATATTTATCTTATGCCACAATACCTGTGAATGGAAGAGAGGTCAAGTTGTATAGAGAGCCTAGATCAGAACATGTTATTGATCTCTTTGAACCTAATCAAATGAATTTCTTTTGTGATGTGGATCTTGGGAGTTTTAGAATTGAGCATTCAAACACTAAATTATTAAACATAGATCCAATTGCTAGTGATGTTTCTCAAAATGAACAAGGCATCTAGAAGATGTGTTTTGATGGAGCCTACAATAGAGAGGGGAATGGAGTTGGGATTATTTTCATTTCACTAGATGGCACAACATTTAAGTACTCAATTTTTTTAACATTTGAATGCACAAATAACATATCAGAGTACGAGGAATTGCTATTAGGTCTAAACATTGCCACAAAACATGGGATCAAAGTATTAACTATTTTTTGAGATTCAGAATTGGTTGTCTCATAGGTGAGGGAAAAGTATTGCATAGAAAACAAGATATTGAAGCAATATAGAAATGCAGTGTGGGATACTGTAGAACTCTTCAGTGATTTCTCCATTGAGTGGGTGGATAGATCAAAAAACTCAATGGCTAACTTCTTGGAAAATGTGGCCTTGAAAAGGGATGACATTACCTTGGCAGGAATCTCACAAGTGGAACTCAAGACCAGACCTACAATTCCTGACAATATTTACAATTGGTAGGTCTTAAATGATGACACAAATCTGATCAAATTCTTACACTGTATTGATCAGTATGAGGCCCAAGAGATTAATTTCAATGCATTTTTTGAGGAAGTGGATGGTAAAAAAATTGTGTATGTCCAAGAGGTAGTGCAACTCAAAACAAATAAGATCCCCAAAGGACTAGTGGCATTAGAAATGGTGTTTCATGGGAATGATAGAGCAATTATGAAGAAAACACTAGTGATAAGGGAAGATATTGAGGAAATTAATCTTAGGACTGAATTGGCTCCAAAAAAGGTGTACATAGGAAAGAAGATAAGCCCTATAATTAGAGATGTTGATTGCACTGTTGAGAAAGTATAAGAATGTTTTTACATGGTCATATGATGACCTTAAAGCATACAGAGAAGATCTATTTCAACATGAAATCCCACTAAAGCCTGATGCAAAATCCTTCAACCAAAAACAAAGACCAATAAATCCTAGTCTAGAGCCCAATATGCATGAAGAACTCATGAAGCTTAGAGAAGGAGGTTTTATTAAACCCATCAGACATTCTACTTAGGTTTCCAACTTGGTGCCTATCAGGAAGAAGAATGGAGACATAAGGCTTTGTGTAGATTTTCAAAATTTGAATGTATCCTCTCTTAAAGACAATTATCCCCTCCCAAACATGGAAGCCATGCTACAAAGGGTAACACGATGTGAATTACTATCCATGATGGATGGTTTTTCAGGGTACAACTAGTTGAAAGTAAAAGAATTAGAATAGTATAAAACCATGTTTACCACACCTTGGGGCACACATGTATATGTAAGGATTCCATTTGAGCTCACAAATGTTGTGCCACCCTTCAAAGGGCTATGGACGTTGCCTTTTCTGACCTGATCGATATAATAATGGTGGTATATCAAGATGATCTCATAGAATACTCTAAGAAAGAAGAGTACCATGTTGAACATCTAGAGAAGATCTTCCTCAAAGCCTTGGAGTATGGTATTTCCTTAAACCCTAAGAAGTGTCATTTTGTTGTGACTAAGGGAAATTTTTTGGGCCACATAGTGTCTAAAGATGGGGTAATAATTGATCCAAAAGGGTAGATGCTATAGACAAGATTCCTATTCCAAAGACAGTGAAGGCTATTTAGTCTAAGTTGGAAAAATAAACTTTGTAAGAAGATTTATATCAATTTTTTTCGAGATTGTCAATCCTATTTCAAAAATGTTGAAGAAAGGAGCCAAGATTGATTGGACAACAGAGGAAATTGATGCATTCATATCTATAAAAAGAGCAATCAAGGAAGCACCAGTATTAAAGTCACCTGACTTCAGTAAACCATTCTAGATCTTTTCATTTGCATCATACCACACCATCATAGTAGTGATGTTACAGAAAAATGATGAGGAGTATGAGCAACCAATATCATTCTTCAGTAGATCTCTTTAAGGAGCAAAACTAAATTATGACATTATAGAGAAGCAGGAATATGCACTTGTCAAAGCGGTGAAGGCCTTCAAACCTTATTTGGTAGGTGCTAAAATAATTGCATATATTCCTAATGCTATAGTTAATAATGTATTTATACAAACTGATGTCATAGGGAGAAGGTGTAGATGGATTAACAGAATTCAAGAGTTTGATATTGAAATCCAAATCACCAAATTAGTAAGAGGACAAGGGTTACCTAAAATCATGGTTGAATCAAACCTTGAAGCATCTTGGATCTGCAACATAGGGGAGGAGGAAGGTATGATTGCAAGCATAGAGAACACCCCATGGTAAACTGATATAATGTATTATCTCAAAAACCAAAAATTCCCTAAAGACTTGAATGAAAATAAAAAAAGAACCTTCAAATTGCATGCCTCAAACTATGTCTTTATGGATGGGGACCTATACTAGAAGAATAGAGATGGAGTATTGTTGTTATGCTTAGATGAATTACAAGAAAAACATGAGTTAAAAGAGATGCATGAAGGAGTCTGTGGAGGAATTTTTTTGGCCAAAACCATTGCCCACAAGATCCTAAGAGTTGGATATTATTGGCCTAGGGTTTTCAATGACTCTTTTACATATGTACGAAAGTGTGAGGCTTGTCAAAAAAATTTTGGGAAAATGAGGTATCAAGGAGCATTTCCACTAAGACCAATGCAAGTTGAAGCTCCATTTCATGAATGGGGAATTGATTTCATCGGAGAAATACCAGAGAAATCTAGTGGAGGCCATAGATGGATACTAGTGGCAACTAAATACTTTAAAAAATGGATAGAAGTCATCCCTACAAAGAAAGCCACTAGTAAGGTTGTGATAAATTTTATGATGGAGAACACCATTACAAGATTTGGGACACTTGTAAGGGTAATCACAGAAAATGGCATGTGCTTTAGATTAGAAGAGTTCAAAGGATTCTGCAAGACTTATGGTATAACAATTTCATATGAATCTCCATATCATCCCCAAGCAAATGGGTAGGCTGAGTCAAGCAACAAGATTATCCTAAAGATAATTAAAAGGAAGATAAATAACAATAAAAAGGCTTGGGATTCCAAATTGAGGTTGGCAGTTTGGGAAGATAGAATCATAGTGAAGAAGACAACTAGAAAATCACCTTTTGAATTGGTTTATGGGACACAAACAAGGATGCCTATGTAGAAAATTTTACCAGTATATAATTTTATGCTCCAGAAAGACTTGGACATCCCTGAACCTATGCAAGATAGAATTGAGCAATTGGTAGAATTGGATGAGATTAGAAGCTTGGTCCAGGAGTGTAACAAAAAAATGCAGGAACAAACAAAGTACTTGTTTGAAAAAATGGAAAAAGATAGAAAGTTTGAAGTGAGTGGCATGGTCCTATTATGGAATGCCAGGTGTCAAGATAAAGGGAAACATGGGAAGTTCGAAGTTTTTCCGAGAGGACCATTTCTTGTTACAGGAAAATGTGGTGAATATTCTTATTATCTTCAAAATATGTCAGGAGAAGATCAGGAATTTCCAATGCATGGACAATTCCTAAAACACTTCTTTTCTTAAAAATCTATTATTCCATGCATAGTAGTTTTAGGTTCCCATTCCCACCATCCTATTAAAGATGTGCCTCTCATGGCTTTTAAAAGAATAAGAGATACTAGTTTAAAAAGGTATGTCGAGAATGAAGTACCTTTGAGTCATGCATCACCACAGCCTACTCCAGAGGTGAGCTTCTCAGCAGATACTCCTATTATTATTGAGGATAATATTGAGGAAGAGAATGAGGTTACACAGACTACCATTCCCACTATTTCCCGATATGAAGTTCCACCATAGAGGAGTGTGATCACATTTGAAACTTCTAAGGAATTGTCTGATGATGTGAGACATTGGGCTAGCCAAGAATTCATTGTAGATGACACATTTATTCAAACACTTGAGTTTAAAGCCTTCATTTATGAATACAAAGGAAGAATTATAAGAGAAAGGCTAAAAAGAAATCAACCCTAAGAAGGAAGAAGGTTCCTTGAAAGAACTCTAGCATGAAGTTGATAAAGAAATGGATAATATGACTCCTAAAAGAGGAAGAGCACTATTACAAGAAGTTGGGATCATGCTTCTTCTAGGGTGGGACATTAGCTCAGCCATTATGTTTGACAATTTCCTGAAAAGAGAGAATAAGGCCTTGCAATTAACATATGAGGCCAATGATAAGATATATATAGGATCAGGGTATAATCCTGATAACACTACCTTGCAGATTTGGGCATTATACCCACTAGGAAAGAGGCCTTCCCTTATCACCAATCATGATTAGATATTTGGTCACCTTCTAGTACAAAGAATAGGGGATATAGACCCTATGGAGACTACCAATATGAATGTAAACGTGGCCAAGTTTACCAAGGCTCAAATTCAAAAATTGGTTAGAGATAATAAGGGGCTAACTGATGAAAATGAGAGATTGAAGCAAGAAGTGATCAACTATAGAGATAGATTACCCTCCTCCTTGGGACCTTACTCACCATTGATTGAACATGAAAGGAAAATAAATGAATTTTATGAGATCACATATTGGAAATGTAAATATGAAATAGTCCAAAAAGGGAAAGAGGAATTGAAGAAAAAACTAAATACTACTACATTTGAAATGGCATCAAAACTGGTGTGTAGGAGATTTGATGATGTGATTAAACTTGTTGACAAATTTTGGTTCATCCATGACAAAACATATGCAACATTGCTAGAACATAATAGATTGTGTGACAGAATGAAGGAGGTGGAACTACACATAAAGGAAAATAAAGGTGATAAAAAAGTGTTCTTCAATAATTTCAAGAGCTTTTGATTGCACATGTCGACTTTCATAACATCCTGACACAAGAATTGAGTGACTTCAATTAGTCACTAAGTATGGCTTTTCCAAATTTCTTTGAAGAAACAGATTTAAAAAACTAGGATGTATGGAAGGATGAAATAGCTCAATATCTGCCAATGGCTCTTGATGACATTAACAATGAAGATAGGGTGCTCAAAAAGACACATGTGCAACTAGGAAGAATCTTTGAACTCTAATATGCGATGAAGGATATCATAAATAATGTTGACACTTATGCAAAGACACAATATATCAAACATCTTTTGAAGATCAACATATTCATTGCACTGGCCAAGTAAAAGGGGACGGTGTATCAAAGTTTGGTAGCTATGGATGCATTATCATGGGGCATGAGCCTTGAATAGGTCTTTGGTGATCACGAGTTCTTGCTAGAAGAATAATGAATCGTGGTGCATCCACTTGCAAACTACTAAGTTTTATGTTTATGTTAAATCAAGTTTCTAGTTATCAAATGTCACACCTTTTTGTAATGGGTCTATAGCTTATTGCTTCCTATATAAAAAGGGAAAACCAAGGCCCAATTTGATCATCATTATCATCATCACTAGTAGTAGTAGATAGGTTGAATTAGTATTGCATATTTTATCCATCCATTTCCATATCTTAGAGACTTTTATTGTTAATGTACCTCTTTTGAAGTAATATAATGAAGAAGACTGCTTATAATTGGTGATTCACTTTCAGCATTCAACTATTGTGTTGATATTCATTCTTATGTGTTGTTGTGTTTTCTACAAAGTGGTTCTCTTATGCTAATCAAATTTATATAATTTTTTAGCACACATTTGTTCTTGTTGTGTGGTTGTTTTGATTGGGTTCTAGTTAGAGTGAATTAAAATCCTTTCAGATAATTAATCTTTAATTGGTTCCTGCTAGGGATTAAAATCCTTTTATAGTGGTTATTTTGATTGGTTTCCCTCAAAGATAAGAATTTAAAATCCCTTCATGCTATCACAGTAATTTGGGAGGATAACACTAGGATTAATAAAGAAGAGTACAATAACCGACTAACCTAGACATTTGTACAAGGTGCAAACATTTAAAAGTGCCCAACAATTAGAGTTAAACTGAGGAGTAGATCCACCTATCTTACAAATCTGTCTCCATCCTCATTATCCACCCTCTGAATCCATTCACCCAATAGATTAGGCACTATTCAACTTTAGAAAAAAATTTACAAAAATATTGCTCACACTCTTGATCATTGAAAACACTTTCAGTAGGAATTAGTCATTAAGCTTTGCATCTACTTCACTCCCACATGCCATTGTGAGTAGATTTCTGAAATTAGAGATCATATCCAAACATTCAAATCTTCCTTATCATTTAGGTACACTCGCTTAGGTCTAGCAGGGGGTTATCAATCATATTTACCTCGTTCATTAGCCAAAAATGTATTAAGAGATTGGCATCCTCTTATGGTTTAAAAACCTACATTTTTGAGACCTAACACTGCCAATGCACAATCAGTGAAACCTTTAATATAGTATGTCCCAACAACAAGGTGTGCCACATGGTACCCTTCTTTAGTCATCCCATCAACAAGGTAACCTTTCAATGCACCATTAGGGAAACCTTTAGTATATCCCATCCCAACAACAAGATGTGCCACATGGTACCCTTCTTCAGTTATCCCATCAACAAGGTAATCCACCAACACATCAATAGGGTAACCTTTAGTATAGTCCTTCCTAGCAACAAGGTGTGCCATAGGGCACCCTTCCTCAATCATCCCATCAACAAGGCAACCCATTAACACACCATCAGGGTAAACCTTCAACATAATTCATATAAAAAACTAGATGTGCCACAAGGCACTCCTTCCAATTCATCCTACCAACAAGGTGTTCCACTAACACATCAATAGGGTAACCTTCAGTATACTCCATCCCAAAAACAAGGAGCTAACCCTTCTTACATGCAACAAGGACCTAACCTACTCTATTTTCAAAGTAACTACCAAAGTTCGATACCCCTATTATATCTAACTTATGACCAAAGCATTATGGGACAACAAGGCTATTACACACAAGGATTGCAAAAAAAGGTACCAAAAACAGAGATCAAATTGAAACTAGAGGCCTTCACCCAACAAATAGCAGACATGTAGGTAGGAAAAAAAAAGAAGATTTGCACCCTTTAGGAAATATGTCCATTCCCATTTGATCATTCCATCACTACACTACCTTTTCCAAAGAATTTTGAAATACCCAAGTTTGACAACAAATATAAAGGAAGAGGAGATCTAGTAGGTCATGTTATGGAGTGGTTCACCCATTTGCAACTAGGAATTAAAACCTTTGATGAACTATCTAGAAAGTTCATAAGCCACTTCTCATTTAACATAGAGCAATACATCACCATCACAATTTTATGTATAATCAAACAGAATCAAGGGGATTCCTTTACCTCTTACAACAATGGAGACACAAGGCTAGTCAATGCAAATGGACCATTCCTAACAAGGAATTGGTAGATATATTCATCTCAAATGTCCTACTTGAGGTCAACTACCAACTCACTATGTTATGCCCTGTAGAATTTGAAGAAACAATCGAAAAGGGATTACATATTGAGAGAGCCCTTATTGCAATGGGAGTCCTTAAATTGAACAACTCAAAAGATAGTCCCTCTAGTTCCAATGATAAACCTCAGATCTAGGAAAAGAACAAGAACGTTACACATGATAGAGTGGTAGATGCTAGAGCACTATGGAATGCACAAAAAACACCTCAAAACAAACTACAGGTGGTGCAAACAAGCTATGTTCCAAATAACACACAAAACAACTAGCTTACCTATCCCAAGAAAAATTAGGTAGTCAACCAACAAACAACTTGAGGGAAATAAAGACAATGCAATCAACCTAGGAGGAATTTCACTATATTAGGAGAGTCACTTGAAACAACCATACGTAAACTAGTACAACAAAACCTCATCAATGTAAATGATCGCCCGAACTATGAGGAACCTAGTTTCAAGATTCCATGGTATAACAAGAAATACTTGTGCGAATTCCATAAGATCAAAGGACACACAAACAACACTTTCATGTAACTCAAACACCTCATTCAAGACTTAATAGAAAAAGGGGAAGTGGATGTTGAGCATCATCCCAGAAACAAAGATCTTCAAATATACTTGAACCCAATCCTAGACCACACCAAAAGGAATGGAAAAGGAAAGGAACAAAAGTACCACAATGCTAATTACACGAGTTGATGACAATAGGGTAAATGAAGTGACTATACGAGGTGGAGACAACAACTATAGTGTAACCCCCCATCAAGGGAGAGTTACAATACAAGGAGTCCCACCAAAACCCATAACTAAGTCATCAAATGACTACAACATTGTGGACTAGTTGAAGAAAAAACTTGCACTAATCTCTATCTTAGAGTTATTAAAACTATCACCCGCACATAAGGAAAATTAGAAAAAGTATTAGAAACATCAGTCCCTAACGACCTCGATCCTAGTTAGTTCCAAGCCATGCTTGGAAAGATCATGGCTAGAAATCATTTAATCTTTTCCGAGAAAGATCTACCATAAAGAAAATTCCACAACCAAGCCCTCTAGATAAAGGTTGGTGTTCACAAAACCATGGCCAAGCGAGCATTGATAAATAATGGTGTGGGTTTAAACATATGTACCTTAAAATTCATCAAAAAATTTGGGTATTCTGATGATGTGTTTGAAGAAGGCAAGAGTATCACCATAATGGGCTATAATGACCTTGAAAGAAATTATGAAGGAATAGTCAGGCTACCAGTATGAATAGGACCAACCATCATAGAAACTATGTGTCAAGTACTTGACCTTGAGTTACCATATAACCTCCTTGTAGGAAAACCTTGGATCCATGCATTACAAGTAGTACCATCAACCTTTCATTGGTGCCTAAAGTTTCCCTATGAAGGAAAAGAAGTAACACTATATGTCGATCCCAAGCCTTTTCATTTCTATGCAAAGTTGGAGGAGAAGTACAATAAAATAAAATGTGTACCTAGCAACAACATAGCCTTCCACTCATTTTAAAATTTTAACCCTTCCACGCTACCATCAACCTCAACCAAGAACACATCAAGTGAGCAACCGAAAATGAAAGCCAAGGTTGAAGTATTGGACAAGGGTAATGGGAATTACCATTTCAACCAAGCATTTTGCATCGGCATGATTCCACCAATGCCTAGAGTCTATGGAGGTTCGAAAGAGGTCAAGATACTACAAATGATAGCCAAGCCCATGATCTCCACTAGGTGTGGAGACATGAAAGATGAAGAAATATTCAAGAACTTCTCATCCATGATTTACAAGGAGGACCAAAAAGAACTAGAAAATCCACAACCCATTCTAATTGATCCTAGCAATAGAGGTTATCAATTAGCTAAACAAATGGGGTATCAAGAAATAGGTGGCCTTGGGCTACACAAATAAGGTTGATCGGAGCCTATCATAGTGGAACAGAGAAAGAAAAATATGGGGCTAGGTTATAAGCCAAAAGACATGGTTATTCCAAAAACCGTATGAACCTCTTTTAAGAAATAAGAAACTTCTGCTAGCATTAAGGCACTGGATATCTACCATATCATGGACAATGATTTACCCATCAAAGATTATTTGACAACTTTAGCATTGATAGGTTCCCTCTCCAGTTTATAGAAAACCTTTCCCAATATCTATTATCAGTCTAGAATAGACTCTAATGAACACGAATGGGACTCCCCTTCATTTTCCATTAGATGTAGTTCCCCCACTTCTAGTAATGATGACCTAGACACCCAGTGGGAAAAGGATACTAGAGCCATAGTGACCATTTCACCAACCTCCATAAGCTTTGTGGACCAAGATGATAGCCTTCCACTATGTTACTCGCAATTCATAGACTAGGACAAACAACAACAAACACCTATTCTAGAAAAAATTAAAAATGATGAGGCAATCATGGAGTTCATGGGACTTTGAATAGACATACCAGTAGGAGACCACAATTCATGGTGCATCATGGAGCTCGAACATGATGCATACTTTGGTGGAGAGATTGAACTTTCTAGTTGCAAAAATGAAAGAGAAAGTTAAAAAATCAAAATGATGTCCCCTAGAAAAAACCACATTGTGGCTTTATCAAATCCAAAAAAGAAAAAAAATAAAGGATGCATCCAAAGGTGAAAACCTCCCAAAGGCACCCGAGGATGGAGGGTTCAATCTCCCCATATATAAGTACCAAGAAAGATCAATGCTCCTAGTAGAGCAAGCAAAGTCCATAAATGTTGGCACCACAAAGAATCCAAAAATAACATACCATGCAACATCACTTGATCCTGAAGAGATATCAAGATTCATAGCATTGATCAATGACACAAAGGTAAATTTTTATTGGACCTATGTTGAAATTCCTGGACTGGATCCGGCATTAGTGGTACATCATTTGGATGTAGTCCCTGAAGCAAATACTATCGAGCAAAAAATCAAGAAAATTAGATATCATTACTGGTAAAGGTAGAGATAAAGAAAATATTAGACATGGGTTTTATCAGACCCGTCGATTATCCACAATGGATATCAAATCTAGTACTTGTGTCAAAGCCTACTGAGGACATAAGGATCTGCACAAATTTTAGAGACTTGAACAAGGCCTGTCCAAAGGACGAAGTTCCATTTCCAAGTATCAACATGATCATGGATCTCATAGTAGGGTATGAGATGATGTCCTTAATGGATGGTTTCTTTGGATATAACTAGATAAAGACCTCTCCAGATGATCAACACAAAACAACCTTTACTTGTGCTTAGGGGAACTTTTATTGGAAAGTAATGCCCTTTGGCCTAAAGAACATAAGAGCAACACATCAAGGATCAATGACAACCATATTCCATGATACACTACACACCATCATGGAAGATTATGTTTATGATATTCTAGTCAAGTCTGTCAAAAGGGAATATCACTTGTCAAATATTGCAAGGGTGTTTGATCGGCTTGAATAATACAATCTAAGACTTAACCCTAAGAAGTGTGTGTTCATAGTAACATCCAGAAAGCTATTAGGATGCATAGTGTCAAGAAGAGGGATTGAAGTGGATCCTACAAAATTAAAAGCTATACTAGTGATGCCTCCACCAAAAACACTAAAATGGTTGAGAAGTCTACAGGGATAGTTGCAGTCCATCAAGAAATTTATCACACAATTAGCAGACAAATGTCAACCCTTTACTCATCTTCTACACTTGGATATCACCTTCAAGTGGGATGGGAGATGTGATCAAGCATTCTAACAAGTCAAGGAGTACCTACTTACTCCTCCTATACTCATTTCACCCATCTAAGATAAGGAAATGGTGCTCTACATGTCTGCCACATGAGTAGTACTGGGAGCTCTCCTAGTCCAGCTAGATGATAACAAAAAAGGGTGGTCTACTACATCAGTAGAATACTAGTGGGATATGAATTGAACTACTCACCCATTGAAGTATCATGTCTCTCAGTCATATTTGTGACACAAAAGCATAGACACTACATCTTAAATAGGAAGGTAAAGCTGATTTTAAAAGTAAACCCACTCAAGTACTTACTAGCAAAGGCAGCCCTAACAGGCCGAATTGCCAAATGGGTGATGATCCTGAGTGAATTTGATATAGAGTTTGTGGATAGAAGAGCCATCAAGGGATAAATCATAGCAGACCAACTTGCCAAAGCACCTATAGATGATCACAAGCCTCTCGTAGTGGACTTTCTAGGTGAGAGTATCTTGAAGACAAAATAGATAGGCCATTGGACTCTACTTTTATAGGTTCTATACTTAGTATGGATCTACATTGCAGGGGATAGTATACCCAAGGCCTATAGGATCACTTTCCCATACACGAACAATATATTAGAATATGAAGCTCTTATCATAGGGCTAAAAATGGCTATTGAATGGAGAATAAAAGAGCTACATGTTTTCGGAGATTCTTAGCTAGTGATCAAATAAGTGAATGATGAGTACCAAAAAAAGATGAAAAATTGCTACCATATAAAAGGATGGTGGAAATATTCAAGGAATACTTTGTTAGAATAACCTTTGAGCAAGGTCGTTAGATTAATAATAAATCTACTGACATAATGGAAACAATAGGCTCATTGCTTGATATTCCACAAAATGTTCCTAAGTATGAATTCCTCATCGAACAACTACTCGTACCTGCATTTGATATCCCAGAATCAGAACTGGTATGTGTTGTTGTTGGTCCTAACTCCCCATGGTACCAAGATACTTTTGAATACATCCAACATGGTATCATGCCACTTGACTTAATGACCATTCAAAAGAAAACCTTCACCCATAGAACTTCCCACTTTACAATCCTAGGAGATACCCTATACTGTCGTAGCCTAGATGGTATGTTACTATATTGTCTTAACACAAAAGAAGCACAAACAACCTTATAATAGGTGCAAGAAAGGTGTTTTTAGGTCCCATTCTAGCAGACCTAACCTAGTCCAAAAACTTCTCAGAACGGGGTATTATTGGTCCTACATGGAATAGGAATGCATGCAATATTCTAGAAAGTATCGTCAATTCTAATAACATAGTGATTTGGTTCATGCACCAACACAAGAGTTGAGACCCATCACCACACCATGGCCTTTCTCACAATGGGGATTAGACCTGGTAGGAAAGATATCACTTACTTCATCTAATGGGCACACGTTTATTATCATAGAAACAAATTATTTCATTAAATGGATAGAGGTAATTCCATTGACTTATATCACCAAAAAACAAATATCAAAATTCATTTTGAATTATCTGATCTATAGGTATGGAATTCCTCAAATGATAATAATAGACAATGGAACCCCATTCCAAAATCAAGATGTCCAAGAGATCTATTCCCAATTTTCTATCCAGCATAGATTTTCCATGCCCTACTATCCCCAAGGAAATGGTCAGGCTGAGGCATCTAATAAAACCATATTGAAATAACTCAAAAAGACTCTTAATGATGCCAGTCATGATTGGAATTTACAGCTAAACCCAACCGTATGGGCTTATTAAACAAGCATCTGAACACCTATTGGTGCCATACCATTTTCCTTGGTGTACGGATCAGAGGATGTCTTTCCTATCAAGGTCAAAATCCCCTCATTGTGAGTCTCATTAAAAGTAATGGTCAACAACGAATAATACAGGGTATCTAGGATAAATGAATTAGAACTCCTAGATGAAAGGTGTTTGAGCATGTTAAACCATCTATAGGTTTATTAGAATTGGCTCAAATGAAGATATGACAAGAAAATCAAAGAAAAAATATTTAAAATTGGTGACTTGATCCTTAAGGAGAATCAAAAGGTATAATTGAATCAAGGTGGTAAAGGAAAATTTGAACCCAATTGGTTAGGCCCATTTGTCATCACACAAAGCTACGACTATGGGGCCTATCAGTTGGCTACTCCTAAAGGAGAACCTTTAGCTGAACCACTGAACAACAACCACCTCAAGAAGTTCTACACATGAATCGTGTTAGAATACCCAAAGAAAAAAGGGTAAAAATAAAAAAAAATGGAAAAAATACAAAAAATACAAAAAAATCAAAAAGAAAGAAAAAAAGTAAAGAAAAATAAAATGTTCTTTGAGTGAAAACCACTTTGTAGCACTTCTAGAATAGGTACCATAGTGAAAACCTAGTAAACAGACACTATGTTTGAATAAGACTAGCATCATTATCTATCGGTACTATTCACAACATCCACCCGTCCATTTCATAATAAAACATGTATCCAATTGTGGCTTGTTACTGATTGAGGAAAGTAGTATTGTCTTAAGCTAGAGGAAACTTCCAAAATTTGGTCGTGGGTTAGATCTTGGAGCATCATATCATGGTCAAAAACATCAAAATCAAAAACATCTGAAAAATAACAAAAAATGAAAAACATTTGAAAAAAACAAAAAAAAACACCATTGGGTTATTCCTTCACTCAAAATAGTCTAAGATATCAACATTTTCTTGAACCCATAGCTAGTTCAAGTAGATTTCCCACAACATATCCTCTAGACACAAAAGTGGAATTTCAATCCAAGATATCAATGTTGTTTATCCCAAAAATAGTTTATGCTTTGAGTCAAATGGTTGAACTACGTGGTCTCTGCATGTAAAATGTAGGCAAGGATTAATAGCCCTTGAGACCCTTGGTCATTCTCCTTAGGTTTCTAACATGCTTTATTTTTAACATTAGTAAAACAAATCCAAAATCCAAAAACAATCAAAAAATTCAAAATCCAAAAACATTCAAAAATACAAAATCCAAAAACATTCACAAAATAAAAAAGGTCAAAAACATTTAAAAACCAAATGAAATACGAGCCTCTACATGTACAATGTAGGCAAGGTTTATCTTTGATGATCCCCTAAGGCCCTAGGTTAGTCCCCTAAAAACAACAAAAACAACATCATAAAACTCATAAAATCAAAAAGAACCACTCCATCATCATAATTCACAATAAAATTTTCACCCATAATAAACAAGTCATCACCTTTTCCCTCTAAAAAAGAAAACATCAAAAGCTATAACTTTCAAGCAAAAAATCACAAAGCTCTGACTATAAACAGACGAGAACAATGCCAAAGTATCCACTACCTATCTTTTTGACAAGTCCTGACAACATCCTCAGATATGCCTTAATGGATATGTTCCTACAATAGACATCATCAACATAGGATAATAGCCCCACCCCAAACATATATGGCAAGTGATACTACAACTTTTTTTTATCTTTTTATAGTCTTATCTTTTTTATTTATTTTATTGACTCATTCCTAGGATCTCTTGAGGATGTTCATAAGGATTTAGAGAAGAAGGAATGGGGCCAATTGAGTGTCATTTTGATTTGTTGTTTGTAAGATATTTTTTTAATACTACCATGTAAAATACTTTATTTATTGAGTGTATGAAAGTTTTGTTCAAACAATTCATGAAACAATTGCATGTTAGGTGTTTTATGCCTCTATGTGTGACCGGTCTGAATTTTTTTAACACAGCCCAACTATATACTTTAAACAAAGTTTCCATATGTCTGGTATGAGAAAAAATACTCTTTGTTTGTAGAGTCAAATTCCACGCAATGGATACAATTCACCTTGGTCATTAATACCCTAGTGCATCATATTTGTTTGCTACATCAAATAGGAATGTTCAAAACTATGAAGCCTCCAAGAAAAGTGAAAGAAAACTCATCAACTACTAACAACATCAAATTTTTATCCATCATCAAATATCTCTTCTAACGAACATCCATCCTACATCACAATATTAATCATACCATATCCATCCTGTATCGACAATGTCATCAGTACATATCATGATGATAATAAAACAATGAAAACATCATGTATCATGTATGGGGCATACATCCATCATATATCATTCATACATCATATAAACATCATATGTCAAAATGATATATTGATCATCCATAATAAAACATCATATGATATAAAATATGGTCCATTCATCCACATCATATGCATAAATTAGAAAATGTACAAAAAAAAACATAAACATACATCATGATGCATCATCATACATAGTCATCCATGATCATCACATAAGCACATAATAAAGCCGAATCGAAGAAGGTTTATCTCATATATATCATCATCAAAAAAGGGAGAATTCCATAGTACATCATCATCATGAAACAAGTGTGATAGGATAATACACAATAATACATGTATACGAGGCCTCGACTGGGATGATGAATATATATATACAAAATCATGTATGCAATATGTCTCTGAAAAAAAACATAATAAAGATAAAGTACAAAAATAACACTACCCGACAGGAAAGGGAACACCCTATGGATCAAGCTTTGAACCTCCATCACGATCTGGCTATCTAACAGAATGACTAGCTGACTCACCACCACCTCCTGCAACACTAGGCTCCCTGAACCTCGGTCATCTTTGCACTTTAGGAACAAAGGTATCATAGAGAGTCTAATAATATGTAGACCTCTATAATAACTGATCTTGCTTGGCATGAAGGGTATCACACTCTTCCCTAAGAGTATCTGTCTCCACCATAAGTAACTGTACTTGAGCCTCTATAGCATGCCATTTCCCACTCTAACTATCTTACTCATCCCTCAAACTATCCCTCTCTATGGTTAGAGTAAAAACCTGAGCCTCCACGACCTATCGCTACATTGTCTTTGCATCTCTAGTAGTAGTCATCTAAGCTAACTATATACCTCCATCCCCATGTGGTGGAGGGGGACCTAGAACCTATCCATGACCCTCCACTTGAGGTGTATGATCATCCTAACCACCCTATGCCCCATCATGTTGGGCCCTATCTAGTTGCTCTACAAGAATCTCAATACAGTGTCACTCACCACGATGACCTGTAATTCCTACTCTACCTAATTTAGGATCACCCATAAGATTTGTGAATATCAAAGGCCTACATCATGACCACTACTGATCAAAATCAAGTGTGGTACTTGGATCTGATAAACCAACTGGACAACCCCAATCAACTAGGGAAAGTGCTCTGAATGCAACAACATCAACATCTCTGTCTACCTACTGACTCCATACACAGACCTCCCTAGTTGTACAATCGAGATGAGCCTCGTAAGTATCAAGAAACTAGCCATTTCTCTCTCCAAATTGATGACATACACTTTCTGGTAGGTAATGCTCTAGCAAAGAGTGGGAACGATCAATCAACCATCTAGTCTGCCAATAGTACACAAGTTGCTTTGGATCCTTTGGCCATGCCTTATAGTCCATATAGGTCCTCCAAATAAAACCTGGCATATCATTGAACACACAATGCCAATATGGAAGATCCCCAGGCAAGTTGTAGTGTAATAAATATCCATAATGATATGAGTATGGATCCTTAGTAGTGCAGTCCTATATCCCATCAAGTTGACCAATTGCAATGTGCTCCTAGGCCCATATGTGAAAAGGAGAGACACCTATAGAAATATATTTCCCACCCCGATATACAACCTCGTGCATATCTCTATAGAGGTGGGCGAGAAGAAACAGACCCCATGCATATCTGGTCCCATGCTCAAGCATACCCTCAGTGCAAATACCCCATCCAAAAGTGAACTGATGATCTCTCCTAGCATGAACAACTAGTATTGAAATCAAACTACAAAGGACAACATAAACAAGGTTTGCACTGCCAATGAACTTAGACAAATCAATCTGGGACTGTCTCACCTCCAAGTGTATGACACCCAACACATGTTGCATGGCACGGGTACCTCATTGAACATGGTATCTCACGAGCTCTCCATGGATAGGAACATGAAGAATCCTCCACACATCCTCAATTGTAATGGTGGCCTCTCCTATAGGTAAATGAAATGAGGACGTCTTTGAACGCCACCGCTCCACAAAGTGCGGTCATCATCATTGTATGATTTCGGATGGGAGGCATGTAACAGATATGACGTAGCCTGATCACATCTAAAAAGTATTGCTCCAGAACATCGAAACTAGTAATCAGATCAAATAGATCTTGAGGTCATCTCTCCCTCAGCTATAGTGGTTTAAGGACCACCTGCAATCATTTTAACTCATGATATTAGGGTTTCACTTTGAATGCACAAAATGATACAAAAATGACGAAAAATGACACTTAGGGTGCCAAATAGGAAAAAGTGAGCAACATTTAGCAAAAAGTGAGAAAATACAAGTGCTGGTTTGAGGAAAGTGCACTAGTTTAGGTCAAGGGTAAAGAAATCAAAAGTGAAGGTTCAGAGCAATTGCACAGGTTTAACACAAAGGCACAAAAACAATTCCAGAGCAAACAAAAGTGAAGAAACAAAGCAGGTGCTAGTTTCAAAGTCAAAGTTTTAAGTCAAATGTGAAGATCTAGAGCAAGTGCATAGGTTTAGAGCAAGTGTGAGCTTCCTAACCTAGCAAGTGTGAAGAAAATAATGCAAATGCACAGAAACCCCTAAAACCTCACTATTGACTCAAGGAACTGTATACATGAATTACGAGAACGGGACAAGATGAAAACAAGAAGCGATGGGGTACATACTGGGCCACTAACATCTGCAGGCCGTCCAAACTCTAGAACCATGTTTGAATGATGTGGGGCTCCCTAAATCCTAGGTAGTGCTCCTCGACAACTAACAAAATGGGAAATCCAGAGACAAGAATTCGCTATGGGATCAAAGCACAAATGAGGAAATTAGAACCCTAATTACCTATATTAACTCTCAATAACCCTATTTTTTACCTAGGAAACCCTAATTTTTAATTAGGGAACCTTCCTACATTCAAATTAGGACCTCTTGGGAACATCAAAACAAGCAACGAGGGACCTAGAGACCTAATTCTTCATTCTAAACACATCTAAAATGAAATAGAACAATTTTGTGATCCTAACCTCAAAATTGAAATTTTTGGCCAACCTCTCGAGGGGGAAGCACAGAGTCCAACCATCATTCCAATGAACACCAAGGCATAGTGGGGCTTAATTTTTTTCAAAAAACTTGATCTTAAAATTAGAATCTTTGAAACAAAGCAACCAGTACTTTGTATCAAAGAGGGGCAAAATGTAGACATGTAAAATTGACCTAACACCTATCACACACCCTAAACAACATTCTTGCATCATCGACATAATTATCATCAAACATCACTACATTTCACATCAAAAGCATCCAAACCCCTAATTTCCCCTATTAATTGAATAATACAACATTATTTAATTAATTCACTTTTTCATCATTTTTGACTAATTAAATAAGTTCCATTTACTTAATAAAGTCCTAAAAACCCTATTTCTATTATTAATTAAATAAAATGACATTATTTAATTAATTCATGTTTTTCATCATTTTGACCAATTAAATAAATCACATTTATTTAATAAATTCCTAATCTCACTTTATTTTGTCCTGATTAGTTAAATAACACCAATTATTTAATTATGTCACTAAATCAATTTATTCCCCTAATTCGATTGATCATAATAATTTGTTTAACTCACTTTCCCTCCAAATTTGAATAATTTAAATCAAACTATTCAAAACATCATCAAAAATCAAATCAAACTAATGCAACTTTGTTTGCAAATGTCAAACTTTATTTGCACGTTCAACTCCAAAAGGAATTAATTAATTAAATAAATTAATCAATTATCCTCACCCACTTTCTGACTAAGCCATATGATTTCCTAACTAAGCCATCTAAATCATGACTGATCAATCTAAATCTTGACTAACCAATCTATTCCTCAATCACACAAATTGTGCAATCTACTTTGCACAATTTATTCATGTCTAAATCAACTCAACACCTTGAACCGTCAATCTTGATTCAACATTGTTTAATCCTAATCGTCCATTTCAATTATCATTTTTTATATAACAAATCTCTTTCCTCACAAAAGGGATGGAAGATTCAACATCATTTGCACAACAAAGTACTATCGACATTCACAACCTCCATTGTTAGAGATTCAACACATTTCTTCGATCGACCAACATACAACACATCATTCCTCAAGCTTTTGCACATGAACTATGGAGGCTTCATAGTGATACGAGTAATCGAACATTAGGAGAACACACACCAATACAAGATGGGTAACAGTTTCATTATTGAACTCATATGTTTATATTTGGAATTTTCATGTTCTTGAATTCAGTATTCTAAATTATTCATTTCGTAAGTGTAGGAAGAGATCTTAGATTAGTGTTCTTGATCTTAGATTAGATTCTAATTTCAATTACATTTCTTTTATTTATATCTATGATTTTCCCCCTCATAGAATAGTAACTCTATGACTCATCTAGTTTAAACATTTAGCTATGAAAGCTATATCCCCAACATAGTGTTTATTCCCACTATATCCACCCTTTCCTTATTATGGAATATATACAAACACTTCAAGCAATGTATACCTTTTCACTAAGTACAATAAGCGATCTTTCCATTTCACTCAGAATATAACAATCTTTTCCTATAAGGCAAAAATACAATACTCTAATTTAAATTAACCAAATACATAAAATCATTCCAAACATAAAAGGAATAATAGAGAATAAATCAGTATGCCTATTTATACAATACTCCGATTGATAGATCTGGATTCCTTTCTCAACTTCTTCTCAATTTGGTATGCAATTTCCCAAATAAACCTCCTCATTTTCCACTAATATCTCACTCACAAATTCCTCTCACAACTCAAAATCTCACTTACTTAGAATTTTAGATTATATCCACTCAAAAAAACACAACATGAATGTAGAAAATATGCATCCCTATTGAGGTTGAGAGCACCTCTATTTATACACATTGTTAAAAAACAAATGGCTAGAAACAAGGAATTAAGAATGACACTTCTCATCTTAGGAGGTTCGACTCAGCAATTAAAAGAAAAGGTGGCCACTAAATTCATTGCACAACAAACACATATGCAGCCAAAGTGAATAAGTCGATACCATGATAGACAACAAGAATGATGATAAAAAAATGCAAGGTATACGCCTCCTTAAGGTTGACTTACTTGGCACAGTTGTGTGCTTGACCATTTCTACATATTCAAAATGCTTCATAATCTAGAAATTCATATTGAAAGATAGACTTCTAATAAATTCCTTCCATTCTCAATTGGCGCCACATTATGTGATTTGTGCCTTATTCAAGGATTCTAGTGAGCTTAATTGACTTGGTCGATACTTTTCTATACATGAGCATTTATTGTTATTTTTTTGTTGACAAAGTCTTGGAAGCTTTCTTTAGACATTGGAAAGCTTTGGAAACTTAAGCGCTTATATGTAGCGTTGTTCTATTTACATTATACAACACTTTAAATGTTTTAAGCATCACTTATAATGTATGTGTTGCTTTATTTAGCATCTTTCTCTTTATTACAATGTTGGATGTAATACATAGCATAAGCTATGTTTAAAATTCCTTGTGCTAGTTAAACAATTCCACGCTAAGGAAAACATTGTCATATATATAATGAATATATATATAATTATATATGTGTATATAATATATATGTATAAAAATTTATATGTATATATGTATTGAAACAATGGGAAATGGATTTGCTTTCATATGGAGCTTGGCACATAGAGAAAACCCACTTCGTAATTATTTCATTGAAGGGAAACCCTAGAGATCTCAATCTAAAGTATGCAAAGGAGAAAGAGATCTTGCAATAGGGCTATCCTAGGGTTTGATTATAAACTAAAGAAGGGTTCACCACCAAGCTAACGCTTAAAAATACTAATGAAATGCAAGATCTAATGAAAAAACCTAGTGATGTATGAAACTTGAATGAATGACCTAGAAATGGATATAAATCAGAATGGAAAGTTGTAAAATCATAAGTGTGCACTTGGAAACATGTAAACGCTTGAATGAGGACCTGAAATGATAAAAAAACTAATTTTTATGCTTACTAGAACTCATATGCTAGTTTGGGTGATTTAGTCCTAGAGTGGGTTTTCTGCATGAAAACTGGAGTCTGGCAGTGCTAGTGATGAATCTCTAGAAACCCTGAAAAATTGGCTATATTGGGAATCATACACCCAAGGTGGTGTATCAGTCCCAATGTGTGTTTTCAAAAGATTAAGGTTTGATTCTATTCTCCAATCTCTTCTCTCTCTACCACACATTGTTTCTAGATATGAAACCTTAATTTCAAACCTATAGATGACTTTTTGTGAAGATAGAAACCTTGCAAATTAGGGAAAAACTCCAAAAACTTTCTCCAAGCTTGTAACCTAATATCCAAGGGATCTTTAAGCTCCAAGACACCTAGATCTGAAATCACACATGTAGAGAGGAAAAAATTTGTTGATTTGTTAGTAAATGGGGGTTTGCCTTGGTCAAACCCCATTGAGGTAATTAAACCAAATGATGAGACAATGAAATAAGGACATGAGACATGAAATATGGAACATGAAACATGAGAAATGATACCTTGAATGATGTCTTGTAAATCAAAAATCTAACATGAAATGGTCATGAAGCATGTAGATCTAGATCTTGAGATAAGTGTAGAACAATGCTTAACCTTGGATCTTGGATGCAACATCACAACAATAGCTCAATAGCATGCTTAATTCTTGATATCCTTGTGTATAGGAGTGAATTTGCACCCCATGTGTAAATTCCCCTTTTTTCCCTCTCCACTTTAGAAAACCAAGTTCAGAGGCTTAATTCCACCTAAGCCCACTACTTGCATCCCACTTGGTGCCTATTTTGAGCATCAGTGGAGGTGTTTCTATCGGTATGCTCGCACTATGGGCAGACATCCACATGGCGTGCTTACATCCCTGGAAAATTCCTATGGCTGAACCTACAGAGGCATTACACTTCTCGTTGGGAGTCAAGTTGTAATGCCCCCTTCGGCTAACCGACCGGAATATGGTTGTTTCTTTCATTCCTTCAACATGCATTCTAGCTTCTTCACAACTTCAAGCACTCATTCTATCACTTCACAAGCTCACTTTCACTCACTCCAAGCATACAAGCTCTCCATTGCAACAAACACAACACTCCATCACTTTGGTAGAACAAGTTGGGAACAAAACACCATTGCAATAGAGGCTCGAGTACTCTCATTTTCTCCCCCAAGTAGCCTTGAGTGCTCTTGGTGGAGGTGGTAAGCTTCCCTTTCTTTCCTTCTATCACTTGGTTGAGTTAGCACTTTACTATTTTGTAGTGCTTTTGTGCTCTTTATTACATTGTTCTCTTTATCTCACTTTCTTGGCTGTCTGTGGAGGTGGAAACACCTAAACAAGAGTCTAACTAAGGCAGACCCCTATACAACCACCCAACATTTTCCTCTCCTTTGTGTGTGTAGGTGAATGTGCTTTCAAGGAGCTAGCTAGTGAATAGACTCTTCTACAAAATCATCTTTGTCACCCTAGCTTTGGTATATTTACTTTATCACCTTCATTTATATTTCTCATATTTTAGAGTGTTGTTTTTTTCTCTTAGAAGTTACTAGCTAGGCCACTAGCTCATTTTTTGATAAGTTCATATTGTGTTTCGGTACTCTGGTCATACGGTTGCCAACGCACCTGAGAGATGACAGTGTATCGTGATGTCATCCCATAACTACGCTCTTGTCCTCTGATAGAGAGCTATGTGAGATACAGTATTGAGCTCAAAAAATAGCTCGCCTAGCCCCGTTTCAAATCTTAGGATTGCAGAGTGTTTGTCGGACTCCATTGTCCTCATCATTCTCATCCTCATACCCTAGACATCTTGGACCTCTGTGACCTAGGGCCTTACACATGGAGGTCCCCCTACCTTACATTTTGGTGAACCCGACGTGAACCATTTTGGTTCCATTTTTGCAATACTGATAGTTCCTTTCCTCATACTCTAGGAGTGTTGTAGGTGTGAGTGTTGTAAGGTTGTTGCCTTACAACCCAACCTGTGACCCCTATTTGGTGTAGTTGGAAGGTTCCAAAGGTATTACATAACGAAACCTTAGTTGGATCACTATCTTATCCTTGTGCGTTTAGGGACTCTGTGAAAGCATTATCTAGTGTGTGTGATGGCCTCCTTCTTGCATCAACCTATCCCCTCTACGTAGCCTATGGATAGTGGTACTGGCATAACCTTTACTTCATAGGACCTACTGATGGGTTTTAACAAAGAACCATCTCCTCTTTATATCCCCGCGCAGATAAATGGGAACATCGTATCAAGTGTTCTTATTCATCCAATGTCACAAGTAAATATAATAACTGAGGAGATTATGTTGATCAACTTTTTACATAAAGATGGGTATGATGCATCCATGAGTACTATCCACACACATGATGAGCTTTATGTGCCCCCTTTAGGTAGTATCGTCCTGTCAGTCTAGGTAGGACCTAAATTTGTGAACCTCTTGTTTGAAATCATCCCTCAGTCTGAGCTCTTTAGGGTGAAATTGGGTATCCCTTGGTTGGTGGAAATGAGCGTGGTACCCTTCGTCGTGCATAAATGTCTAAAATTTATCCATGGGGGCTCAATGTGTAATCCACGACACCGATTATAGACCATCGGTTGCACATGGTAGCTACTCCTTGGACTACTCTTGGCCTATGCCCATTGGTCCTCTCTTGCCTAGGATGGACCTTCTACATTGAACATATCAGAACTATAAGAAAGGACATCTAAGGCCGAAAGTTAGATACCCTCCCTTGCCTTATGCTATTTCACATAGGGCTTGCTTAAAGGCTGACAATGATGTCGCTATAGCTCGAAAGAAGGAAGAAGAGAAGCGGTCCCGTGACCCTCCTTCTTCGTCTTCCACTAGTCAGTTAAGTGCTTCTTCTCACTCTATTGTGGTACCATTAGGTTCTACTCCTCATTTGCATCAGAATCCTATGGTGCCCGCTTGGTGAAAGCCTAAGCGTCCTGCATTCGAACTTCATATTCTATCAATGGGGCCTAGACCCGTTCGGTATGATAGGAAGAAGGTCTCTCGAGGAGAGTCCTCTTTGTCTTGACCTCCACTACCTCCTACCACTCTTGCTCCTAAGGCAATAAATGGGAAGAGGCCTGCTACCAAGGCTCTTGAGCTGACTCCTCCCATTGTCTCGCAACCTGTCTCTCCTACTCTCATTTAGGAATTTGTTCCTTTACTAGAAATGGTCATATTGGACATTCCTATGGTTGAGCAGGAACCTTTTTCTCCTTCATAGCCTACAGTATCCAACTCCAAGAGTCGAAGAAACCTCCTTGCATACAAATTCAAGCGTTAGTGAAAGGCCCTCTTAGTTGAGCAGGTCACCTCGCAAATAAGGGAGGAAGAGATGACCACCCATGCTTCAAGGCCTCCTATAGTGTTGCCCTCTTCCCTCCTTTCTGCTTCAACCCAATCTAGTTCTGCATTGCTTCCAACTTTCGTTGTGAATGAAAATACACCTAACCCTAAGAGGGTACAGGTGTTCATCGCTCCTTTGGTGGAGCCACCTTTGCTAATGTCCATTCTAGATATCCAACCTTTTTTGAAGCCTGTGGATATGATTAATACCTTGGTCGTATCCGTTGCGGTCCTTTCCTCCTCTTCCTCTGCACCTCTAGCCTCGTCTGTGGGGAGTTCATCTCCTCCAGCAAAGAAAGAGGTGGAGAGTGGTCCTTCTAGCAACAAAGGGCATAAGAGGTCCCACCTTCTTCACAAGATGGCCCTACGTTGACTTGTTCTATCTTAGTGACAAAACTAGTCCCAACTTCCCCTAAGTTCATCACCACTCCCGAGTCACTTGGCGAGCCTAGTGGTGAATCTTAGGCTCAACTTGCCCCATCTGCTGAAGTCAAACATGACACTCCTGTGGGGTGCATGTTTAACTTTTTGGATGAATTTATGGCCTTGTCAGTGATCTTCACAAAATTGTTGACCTTGAATCCACAAGAGCTTAGTGGAGAGGACATCAAGGGCCCCTCTTCCTTAGCCCTTGTTGCGGGAGGGTTGGACGCCCCTCCTCTTAATATCCCTCCACTGTAGTCTCACCCTCCTCTCTATGATGATCTAGAGTGGGAAGTGAACGAACTCTTGGCTGATCAATGCTAGGAGAAGGCCTCTTCTTGATCTTGTGTGTGTGTTTTTTTTGTGATGTGTTCCCCCGTGATCGTGCTATGTGTACCTGGATGACCCTCCTCACCCCTATTGGTGCTTGGATAGAGGCATTTTTTTTGTGTCATAAACCTTCTTCTATTTGTATCATCATTCTTCCATGTTTGTGCTTGATTTTAGATAAATTGGGGATGATGCAAAGTGTTGGGGGAATTTAGGCTTCCCTTCCATGTTGACCCAATTTTTTATTTTTACTTTTTCTTCTTGTGCCTTCTTCACATGGTCTAATGTAGTAGGGGGTTGATGATAGTTCATTTATATACTATTACTATACATATCTTTATTTATTTATGAGCAGTTCTGACCCTGAAATATCAGGCTACCCCTGTGCCCTTTGATGGGAGTCATTCATGTCTCATTTTATGTCACATTTTAGCCATTTTCATTTCCTTCAATCCCATTCCAATATTCCATTTTTATTTCATTCCATACCATTTTACCATTTTATGTTGCATATGGTTAAATATAAATAAGTGATATATAATATATTTTTTAGATAAAATATATGAAAACAAAGATTAGATTGTATTTACTAATATTTGCTTCCATTATATTGAGAAAATAATTTGCAGCATTTAGGTGGAGAGAACAAAATTCCTATTGGTCACAAATTTACTTGACAACAAGTAATTTCCACCATTAATCTATTTTGATGTAATTAATTGTTGTGTACTAAAAATTAGCTAGTTTGTTATAACAACAAATAATTTATTTTCGTACTCATATGGTATGAAATTTTTTGTTGTTGTAACTAATAAATTTGTGATGCACGTATGCTAAACAATTAGCTATTTTTATGGAACCATAAACTCCTATACTTGTGGCTATATTTTTTCCAACCCAAAAGCCACAAATAATTCCAAAAGACATGGCAAGAGAATAGAATCAAATGCTACAAAATAGGGTTGGAAAAATAGGAGCAAATGCTACAAAATAGGACTACAAAGGAGAATAACATGTGAATAATATTGTGCAACGTGAATATAATTTGTTATATGCCTTTTCATTATATAAAGGCAATGTCATAGATGAGACGGGGGTAGTAGATTATTGTAGGAGACTTGGGCGTAAGAATATTTTTGTAGCAGATTTTATGTATGCAGACTTTGTAATATTTGAGAATGAATAAAACAATATTATTCTGATCAAGAAAATGTAGAAGGTTGTTCATGCTCCCTCACCGAGTGTACTAAGGAGGCAAGATCCACTTCTTGGGATTTATGATGATTTATATTAGATTAGATGTGTGTTTCTTTATCTTCTTTAGTAAATATCATTTCTATTCTATTTGCAAGCGTGGTCTCTTTGTGTTCTTTAGTAAATATCATTTCTATTCTATTTGCAAGCATGGTCTGTTGTTTATTTCTTGTGAGATTATTTTCTAGATTGAATATTCATGCTTTATATTGCTTTATAATTTCTAAATTAGTTTTCTTTGAAAGCTACGAGTTTAATTTCTATTGTTGTTATTATTGTTTCTAGGAAGTGACAGTTCCTGTCACCAACATTATTTCAATATGCAATAGGTTTATTTCCTAGCTGCATTTCATCCCCACTCAGCTCATGACTCTCACCCTTTTGATTGGCATATAGCCATGACACCTCTCGCAAGCTTACGCCATCAAATTGACACATATAGTCCAGACTAAAATTCATTATAAAGCATTAAATATTTCTTATTCTTTGCCATAGTGTTGGCCTATCACCCTTTGTTTGTGTTTTTCTCTTTTTCTTTCTCTTTATCTTTCTCTCTCCTTCGCTTGAGTTGTTTTCTAGAAAATGCATTCGTTTCCAACAGATTTTTTCTCAAAAATCCTTGCAAACTTTTCTTCAGAATTGTATTCTCAACTTGGAACCCTACCGAAATGTGTTTCCTTCATCATGGGTTTGTAAAGAAAGGACTTGAAAACCTTCCTCTGAAGTGGGAACAAATTTGACCTTCCCCTCACATGGGGGCATATTCTTCCTTTCAAATTATTTGATGAAGTGAACATATTCCAAACTGATTCCTTGATGATGGATCAATTCAAGAGAGAGAACATCTACTTTTGAACTGTGCATCCCTTGAGCGGACCTCCTCTTCACAAAGGGTTCCCAAGGGACCCATTCAAAAAAATTCAAACCTGTCTACAGTTTGCGCAACTGTCCGCTTACTTTCCTATGTGGCAACTTCTTGACTTTGTGGAGTCCACTTTCTTAGGTTTCCTCCATGCGAGAGATCTTGGGGGATACCTCCTTGTAGGACTAAGAGCCTGTAGGGAGCTTTCTCAGGTTTCCTCCATGTGAGAGATCTTGGGGGTTCCCTTCCCTATAGGACTGAGAGCCTATGGGGGGCTTCCTTGGGTGTTCTTCATGCTTGAGTTCATGGAGAATACCTTCCCTATGGGACTATGAGCCTATAGGGCACGCCCTTGGGTACTCTTCATGCTTGATTTAATGGAGAATACCTTCCCTACAGGACTAAGAGCCTGTAGGGAACTTCCTTTGGTTCTCCTCCATGCTAGATTTTTTGGGGGACACCTTCCTTATAGGACCAAGAACCTACAAGGTGCTTTCTTTCTTCAGCTTCATAGTTCCAAGTAGCTATGGAGTCCTTTGCTTTCCCTACACCTTCAAGTACGCCAGACCGAGCTCTGCTTCCTCAACGGTTCAGGTATACATTTCAAACCTTACACTCTCCTTGATCTACTTTACTAAGCACTCATTAGTATTCATGATCACTAAAGTGGGGGAAAAATGTATAGGAGTGAATTTGTACCCCATGTGTAAATTCCCTTTTTTTCCCTCTCCACTTTAGAAAACCAAGTTCGGAGGATTAATTCCACCTAAGCTCGCTGCTTGCATCCCACTTGGCACTTGTTTTGAGTTTTGGTGGAGGTGTTTCTATTGGGGACACCCACGCAACACATAGACATCCACGTGGTGCACTTACGTCCCTGGTAGATTCTTGTGGCTGAACCTACAGAGGCATTGCACTTCTCATTGGGAGTCAAGTTGTAATGCCTCTTTAGCCGACCGACTTGAATATGGTCATTTCTTTCATTCCTTCTTCAAATTCATTCCTTCAACAGGAATTTTTGCTTCTTCACAACTTCAAGCACTCATTCTATCACTTCACAAGCTCACTTTCACTCACTCCAAGCATACAATCTCTCCATTGCAGCAAACACAACACCCCATCACTTTGGTGGAACAAGTTGGGAATGAAACACCATTGCAGTAGAGGCTCGAGCACTCTCATTTTCTCCCCCAAGTAGCCTTGAGTGCTCTTGGTGGAGGTGGTAAGCTTCCCTTTATTTCCTTCTATCAATTGGTTGAGTTAGCACTTTACTGTTTTGTAGTGCTTTCGTGCTCTTTATTACATTGTTCTCTTTATCTCACTTTCTTGGCTAGTCGTGGAGGTGGAAACACCTAAATGGGGGTTTGATTGAGGTAGGCCCCTATACAACCACCCAATATTTTCCTCTCCTTTGTTTGTAGGTGAATGTGCTTTGGAGGAGCTAGCTGGAAAACAAACTCTTCTACGAAATCATCTTCATCACCCTAGCTTTGGTATATTTACTTTATCACCATCGTTTATATTTATCATATTTCATAGTGTTGTTTTTTTCTCTTAGAAGTTTCTAGCTAGGCTACTAGCTCATTTTCTGATAGGTTCATATTGTGTTTTTGGTCCTCTGGTCATACGGACACCAATGCGCCTGAGAGACAACAGTGCACCATGCTATCGTCCTGCAACTACGCTCTCTAATAGAGAGGTATCTAAGATACAGTATTGAGATAAAAAACTAGCTCACTTAGCCTTGTTTCAAATCTTTGGATTGCAGAGTGGTTGCAGGACTCCATCGTCCTCATCATTCTCATCCTCATACACTAAACATCCCATTTAACTGAGGTAAGTTAGGGAAGCTTTCCGAATCTTGGCCCTCTATGACCTAGGGCCTTGCATATGGAGGTCCCCCTACCTTACACCTTGAAATGATGATGGATTTTGAATTGTTGCAACAAATGATGAAGAATCTGCCCTTGAATTTGTTAAAAATGATCTTGAATGCTCTCTTGATGATCTTGTAAAGTCTTGGAATGCTTAACTCTTGAGTGCTTGACTTGATATCATGAAGGCTTATGTGAAATAATGATTTAAGACCTTTTTAATATAGGAAATCAATCTAATATCTTGTTAATAGGATCCCATAGGTCGACATTGATGAAATTTTAACTTAAAACCCATATTTTCTCACTCAAAATCCTAAAAATGGGCCAAATGGGAATCATACACCACACTTAGCATATGGGTCCCACCTAGGTGGGAGTCGTATGCCTAGGGTGGTGTATGGGTCCCATAGGGCATTTTTTAGGTGGTAAAAGTGTCGAGGTGTTAAGAAATTAAGTTTATTTGTTGATATTGCAAGGATTTTAATTGAAATATGCCTTGGGATGTACAATATAGGGTCTTAGGGTCCTATTAATGATTATATGAAGGTCATAAATGCAAGAGGGCCCAAAATTCAATGTGAAAGTGTAAATAAATACATTTTGCAACATTAAATTAAGGAAAAATTAGTTCAATTTAGCTTAAAAAAGCTCTAAATCCAATGTGAATGTGTACAACACATTACAACACTATATTAAAGCAACATTAGGTCCAAGGGACCCCTAAATTTAATGTGAAGGTGTAAATGAATACACTTTACAACACTAAATCATGGAAAAGTTAGGTTTATTTAGCTTTAAAGGGCCCAAAATCCCATGTGAATGTGTACAACACATTACAAAACTAGATTAAGATGACCTTAAGTCCATTTTTTCATTAATTATTCCAAAGTCAAGAAAGGAAAAGACATACTTTTTGTGTTGCCACATTTAGCCCCCAATTTAGTCAGAGGAGGAACTTGCTTTAAACTCACACTAAAGTAGACATTCAAGATGGATCTAAGTGTACCAATTTAGATGGTCTAGAATAACAAATATCGAGGAGGCGGTCAAGCCCCCAAGATCCAAAATCCTGTTGGTTTCCCAAATCAATAGATCCAATGAGTCCTAAAGAATAGCTAATTTCTAATGCTTAGAATCAAAGATGGATTTGGCCAACTAACAAGATTCAGTCAAAGATTGAAATATCCTACACTTTTGGCTTTGCAAGACCAAGGTGGGTCTCCCTTCGCAATTCCTAAAGACTTAATTCAATTATGCATAGAGATTAAATTGTATAGTAGATAATTCCCAATGAAATTATACCAAGGAAATCCTTGACAACCTCAAATTTGGCTATACTTTTGGTATCTCAACACTCACTTAGCAATTGGGAAGCATAATTCAACATTAAACCTAAACCCAACAACAAAAATTAAAATGATTTTGAATTATTGATTTGTTTCTAAAAATGCATTTAGTTGAATGACAAATCAGTGCCTGATTCTGGGCCATGGAGTCAAATATATAATCATAAAGAAAATTTCATCAGCAAATAAACTTCAACCATTGGATTCAAAACTACTAATGCCTTGCACTAACAGATCCACTCTTCTTGTCATCAAAATTCTTCTTACAGATCCACCTTGCACACTTGAAATCACAATTATCTACTCAAAGTAATTTAACTATTTCTTTGAAATAGAACCATGAACAAAAAACACAATCTTAGGGAAATTAAGATGAAAAATTCAAACATCTTTGATATATCAAATTCATATGATTCAAAGTATACAAATCTGGAGACAATTTGATGATAGACATGCTCTATTTGCACAAACTGATTGATATTTACTCATGAAACTTAGCTATTACAATTGCATATTTTGTTTGTGACTCAAACTCAACATTATTCTACCTAGCCCCATACAAGAATTCAGAACCCTTACAAATGAGAAAAGAAGAGAAGATATGGAAGGAAGAAGAGCCCTAAAATTAATCCATTGAAGACACCTGGAAGCTTCATCCTTCATTGATCAGCAACAAGAAAATGGAAAAAGATTCTCTCATCTCTCCTCATTTGCAATAAAACCACTTTGTTCTGAAAACCAATCTGCAACAGAAAAACCACCTCCCCATGAAACATATTCATCTCATCTTTCCATAGCTGAAAACAATTTTACTCTCCCCTAAAAGTCTCTTTTTACTCTTTTTACCTTGCTGCATTTATCCTTTCATCATTCACCTGACATCTCATGTGCATTTTACCATTGCCTTCACCCAACAAAGAAAATTTATTTCCTTGGTGAAATCTCTTTACTTATCCATATGCTATATCAGTTGTAAAAATCCCTTTCACCCATATACCTTTTACCTTACACCCATCACATAAAAATTTGCATCTATCCAGGGAAGGCTTTTTTTAAATTCCTTTATCTGGCTGTAAAGTATTTATTTGTGCACTCAAATTATTTTCCCAGCAATAAAAATACTTTACCTTTTAACCCATTAGCTTTCACTTTAATAATTTTCCTAGCTGAAGCTTTTGTCTTCACATTTATTGGGCAAAATAACAATCAAGCCCTTATATTTTAAAAAGAACTTCACGGGTGCCCTTTTTACTTTGCACATTTATTTAAAATTTTGCACTTTAAATAATGAGGGCCCTTTGAATAATCCATATCAGGTTATTAAAACATTAATGTGCCTGATATATTATTCCACCTTGTATTTTACACTGTAATGCTTTTCCAGCAGTGAGGATTTTAGATTTTATCAGGCACCATAACCCGTGCCTTTTTAAAAAACTCATGGGCCCACTTACCACATGGTCAAAGCCCACTGACCCCTCTATCTTCTCCAGAGGTCATCCACACTCCTCGTAGGCTTGGCAGGGGATGGTGGGGATTCATTCCCATCTCTCCTTGTTTGATAGTTGTCAATCATGCTATCTACCCTAGCTTCTTGTCTTGCAGGTTCTTCATGGTCAATGGTGGCTTCCAAGAATGTTTGCAGTAAACAAAAAACTGCCCAATATTCCTCCATCAAATCATTGAGTGTATGAGGGTTTCCCACAACTAGCAACTAGTTGAACACAAGGCTTTCACTCATTTTTTTTTATCCTGCCCATCAAAACTTATTTTCAACAAGCTTTTTCCTCTAGAGTGTTGAGTTGAAAATTTCTACACTGCAACTTGATCCTCAAGGTGTGACATGTGGTTTGAACACACCAAACATCACTCTTAGCAATGTTCTTTTATAGATCTTACCACTTTTTTGCTTCATAGTGTGTTCAAGAAAACATATTAAGCATGGGCGTCATTGCCAAACAAATTCCTCTCAACAAATTTCCTCTCATAATCTTTTCCTAGGCATATCTACTTGCACTCATCCCATGTAAAATGCTTTGAAACATCAAAAGGACCCCTTCTAGTATGCACGGTGGTTTCCTCATCGGTGGAATTTTTTTTTATCCCCTGAACAGTTATTGTTAGTCATTGGAGACCTTACAAAATCCTCATCAACCAATGTTTCAATTACATCAAACCCCCTTTCCATCTAGAATAAGTGTTCTTGTATCAACTATTGCATCTAGAGAGGATGTAGGGAGTTTAGGCATGATATCTTTGTTATTCTCCACTTGTGTATGCTTCATCAGTTGGTCACATATACCTATAGATCTCTGACATGGAAAACACCCTTCGTTTGAGTTTGAGCCATTAGTTTTTTGTTTGCATTACTTGTTTTCTTTGATATGCTTGGTCATTTTCTTCAAACAACATGAGTGGGTAAGGTTTTGTGAAATTTGTTTTCTTCTCATCCATATTAACAAGTATTGACAATAAATTATGATATTTTTTCCATGTGAAAGGGTTTTCAATACACTTTCTGAAGATGGTTTCTGAACATCATCCTTCTCTATAGTCATGTCCATACCTGTTCTCAAACATTCTTCCTCATATATTTGTATTAATGACTAAAGCATTTTCACCTCCAGTCCAGCTTGGGACATAGGATTAGAGTAGGAATTCCTTCTTCAATAATCTCTTTATAGACTCACACCTTAACTATGATTATGGGAGTCAACTCTAGTCTTCTCTAAATATAGTTATTGGAGAAAATTTTGAGCTCATAATATACTCAATAATGAAATTGAATTATCAACAATCTATACCCTTGCCTATGCTCTCTTACAAAACCTTTTAAAAGAGAGATATTTCCATGGAATATTTCAGATGAGCTTGCTATTCTAGAAATTCCTTGTTGGAGAACCAACAACATTAATTTTCATACCATGCTGCTTCTTCAGATTAGCAATCATATCTACTTGAACCTCTTTTGTTCCTTTATCTCTCTCCAAAGACATCTACCTTAAGTCAATATCACTATCCATTTGATGGAAATATTTTCATGAATGTAAACATGAAAATTCCATGTGATTGCCCTATTCAAAGTAATTTACTTGAAGTGACTGCCACAATGTAAGATTTACAATTTCACAATTGTACAAAGCATGTCGGGTCCCCATGCGGGCCTAGCTTAAAAAAAAAATTTGAAATTTTTTTTGACTCGAAATGATTTGAGGCATCCCCTGAATGCATCTAGGGTGAAAAAATGAACTGGGTTGTCATTAAAATTTTCTTTCTAGCTCTTTTGCACAATGGTCAAAACTAACCAGGTGGGTACTAGAATCACTCTAGAAAACTAATCAAATGACCTCTTGAAGTAATGAAAATGCATACGCATGTAGAAATTTGATCTGAAAACTTAGTGCAACAAACAATTTGGAAAAATATATTTCGAGGTGCAAGATATTCAATGTCAAAGTAGCTTACTCAAACTTTTTTGCAATTGCACCTGTTCAGAACCAATCAGGACTCATCAAGTCACCTCCTCAAAAAAATACCAAACCATCACCTGGGAAGTTTCCAATGGAAAAACTAGGTCATTTAGGTCCAATGAGTGTGTGTGCAATAGGGTCTTCCTTCAATCATCATTCTTCACGAGATATTGAGGGTCAAAGTTGACCACCTTTAAACATTCTAGAAATGCAGATGTAAAAGCATAACAAACTACATTTGCTTTTGATCTCAAAAAAGTCCTAGAACCCTCCAACTTTTCTTTTCAAAAACCTATCAAAACTCATCATGGGAAGCTGAAAAATAACATGAATGTTCACATATGTCAACTGAATATGTCCACCAAGAGGTTTGGCATGAAAATCAACTGACTCCAAATTATGACCCTCTAAAGTAGGACTCTTAGGCATATTTTTTAGGTGCACTTTTGAGTGTGCAAAGGAAAAATTTTCAACATGGCCACTTCAAATTTGAAATTTTTTAAGGTACCACTAGATCCTACATCAAACCAACATAAGCACAAAATAGCATGCACAAGGTGTATGATATACAACGAGACAAGATACTCAAACATTCAATGTCAATAACTAAAAGAAAGAAAACAAAAACAAGTGAACATAAAAAGAGGTGGATCAAGCCTCAATCATTTGTCCAACACGATGTGGATCAGATCTAGGCTATTTTTCCAAAAAATTATTCTCACCCTGAGGCAACAAAACTTCAGGTTGTCCACTGGGTGAGAATTCGAAAGAGGTGAGACACATACGTACATGGTCGGTATGCGCTCACACACACACGCAAGTGGCTAAGAGAAATCCATGCCTTAGATCGGCTTCCCGTCCAACCAAACCAAATTTGTTCCTCTTGATAAATTTGGTAAGGAACCATGCAACAATGAACTTCGAGATTCATGAGACAAGAAAAGCTTTATATGCTTGAAACTCATGAAAAAATAAGATGGCACCACAGGAAAGCAAAGTGTGTTATGCAAGGTGGCCATATAACCGATGTTGTAAATATGAAATAGATATGTTCAAACGTATTCTTCTTAGTTTACCTAAGGTCTCTTCTTAGGGAAAATTGTTCCTAATGTCTCCAAGAGAGGACAAGTCAAAGAAATATCACACTCTCAGAGGAAATCAAACACAAAAACACCACCAAGAAAAGGATGCATCACAAGAAGAAATAAAATCACACAATGAAACATGAGTGTCAATGTATGCTCCCACTTTAAAGAGATTGCTAACACCATTACTGTGAGCAATTTCTTTAAATTATAAGAAGACATGAGAACTTATTCAAAAATCCCTATGCCAAGTCATATGTTTCCAATAAGCTACATCATGAATAAGTATGTCACATGCAAGCCAACTTAAGGCATGTCATCCACATCCCAAGCTTGCTCTTATATATACATGAAAGGTGATCAACTAGCAAAAAGAGGCAACAACAAGTGACATACGAGGAAAAGGATACCTAACCCCTTGCCCCCACTTCGTACAAGACAATGATGAGCCATAATGATTGATGATAAACATGCTAGAGTGAAAATCAATATCAATTAGAGGAACAAGGTGCTTCAACACAAGGAAGAGAACCACACTCCTTGAGATGTTGAATTTTATCACTTAAATCCTTACATTCATTAGTAGAATGACCATGAAATCTATGATACACCCAAAATGAACTCTTGTAGTAAAATTTCTTTCATGTTCTTGGAGGAAGGGATATCAAATGATCTTGGAGGAGTCTCGACAAGATATCCTCTTGATCAAAAGTAGAAAATGTCCCTTTATTTTTTTGACAAAGATATCTCTTGCTTAGTACATGATATCATACTTACACAAGACTCTTTATATTGTGGGATTTTGTACTCTTCTTTAAAGGAAGGCGTAAAATATAACGAACTTGAACCATTGGTGTTTTGCATGATGACATTGATATTAAGTGAAGATTTCTCTGTTTCTTTCATTTCTTTCAAAGGGTAACAATCAAGACCACTAGTGTCTATTAGTTTAGGATGCACTAATTTTAAAGTTAGCTTAGAGGAATCCTTTGTAATAGTCTTGATATTAAGTGAAGTATTTTTTATGTCTTTCAAGGGACAATAACCAAGACCACTAGTCTTTCCTGCATGTGAGGCTCTATGGGGACATGGATACCTTGTTCTCTAGCACCACATCCTTTTCCACTATAACCAAGTTGTTTCATCAATTCATAACCTTTTCCACAAATCATTTTCATTTCTTTTGAATTCGACGGTTGTTCATAGTCAAGTTCATCAAAGTTTTTTGTGTAATTTGTTGTTTCCTCTAAAGTGGTTGAGGTGGAGGTTTTCGAAGGGTCTTTTGAATTTTGTGTTGACATTACTACTTTTTCTTTTCCCTTGTCTAAATCTTTGTTTATGATCTTGTATTCACTCATGAATGTTGGTTCAAAGTCTAAGGAACCCCAATCATCTTTCAATAATTTCAAGATTTCTTCAATATATTTTTCTTTTTCTTTCCATTGCACGAGCTCTACTTGTGTATTTGGTGTTAATGTTTTCAAAGGATTTTCCTTTCCTTTCTCAATGTTCAAAAAAATGTTTAGGTTAGGGTCAGCTTCGAGTGTGTACACTTTGTTATTGTAGATATATTCCATTTTACAATGAAGAGTAGAAATAAATCCATTCATTGCATGAAACCATAGTCTGCCTAAAACAATATTGTATGAAAGATTGTGAGGCATAACATGGATCATTGTTTCTAATGTGACCTTCCTAGGTGTAATAGGGAAAGTGATCACACCAAGCAGTTGTTTTCCTACATTGTCAAATCCCTTAATAGATAAAGAATTAGGTTGAATTTTTTATTTATCCATGCAAAGCCTATCCAAAAGGGTCACACTACACACATTAAGGGTGGATCCATTGTCAATAATGGTTTTCTTTACGCCTCTTCCCTTGTATTGAATTATTACCATGAAAGCATCATTTTTTTTTGCACTTCCAAAGTAGGGAGCTCACTTTGGTGGAAAACAATGTCAGCATTTATTCCTTGAATCATGGTTACTATGTAATTTGGTTGTGCATTAGAAGGGATAGGAACTTGTTGTAAAGCACTATGAATCATGTTGAGATAATGAGGGGAGGCTTGGATAAGGTCTCATAATGATATTTTAGTAGGAGTATTCTTTAATTGTTTGACAAGATCATACTCCTTTCCATGAGGACCTGATAAGATAGGTTTAGGTAGGATAGGATTAGGTAATGGGAGGGATGTTGAAGGTGTTTGTATTGGTTACAAATTGTTTCTAGTGTTATATGTATGAGAAATGGTATTATGAATTGGCTACTGTGAAACATTATTCTTAGGTTGGTAAAGGATAAGTTCAGGTTTGTTTTGAGTTTGTAGTCATTGTGAGGGTGGGTAAAGAATTAGAGGATTCTTAGGATTTGCCACAAGGTATGTAGGAGGTCCATTAATCAAGGGGGATATAATGGAAACTTGCTCATTCATAACCTCAGCGGTCTTGCTTTGATGTATTTCTAATAAAGGGAAATCTAGAATCACCTTTTTACCATCATCTAAGGAAGCCACATTACTATTGTTGTCATTTTCTTGCAAAATGATATCCTCCCTAGGAGGAGATTTTTTAGGAGAACTACAAACCAAATTTTCTTGACATTCAAGGATTGGTTCTTCCAAAATTACTTCATTGCAAGTAGGGGAATGATCAATGGTTGAATTGTCTTTCTCAATAAGGGTTTCCCTAGGTGAAGAGGGACAACTAAGATTCTTATGACTTTCATCGATCAAAGTATTTTCTTCACAACTAGGAGAAGAACAAGTATGATTTCATTCCTTTGTCCCCTAATTTATTCCAAAAGAGGAGAGGTAGGGGAAGGATCATAAAGATTGTTGTTATAGACCTTAAGTATTTGATCATCTAACACCAACATATCCTCATCATTTACAATCTCATCCTCTTCCACTAAATCATTCTCACAAGTAAAGTGAGAATGGAAATTAGGTAAGGTGGTGTTTAGAAATATGTTTATGATTTCATTCTCTTGCGCTATAATTTATTCCCAAAGGGGATGAGAAGGACAAAAAAGATCTTCATGATTCTCAACAATTTTATCTTCTTTCACCAAGATACCTTCGTCACTAAAAGGAGAGTTATCGAGAGAAGAAAAAATATGATCATCATGAATGTCCGTGCTTGTATCTTCTTCTATCACATCATTCCCAAAAGTAGGAGAGATAAAAGGGGTTGTATGTTTAAGGCAAGCATTAACATTTTCACTCTCTTTCACTAAGAGAATCTCATAAGTAGGAAATATATTGAATGAATGACTAACATGATTATTGACTAACTTTTTCTTTCCAAACTTGGAAAAGACAGATACTAACATTTTTTAAAAGTAATTTATGCAAACTTAAAATGGAAAGAGACTTTAAATGTAATGAAAAGACCTAGAATGAAATGTGTAAATGCATTTTCAGATTTCAAACAAGGTAATTTACTGATTACACTATGCAACAATCTGAAAATGAAATGTTGTAAATGCAAATTTGGAATTAAGCAATGCATGAAATGAACCAATTTAAGCTAGATTTAGTGAAATGCATGTAACAGAAACTTAACCAACTGAAACAGATAACTAATGACAACAAACAAAAGTGTAGAAACAAGGTTTTTAATGCTATAAAAGTAATTTTCAGATCTACACTGAGACTAAATCACCCAAAGGGGCGTATGAGTCCCAGTGAGGGTTTTTTTCATAATTTTCAGTAAATTTTAAGTGATTTTTATGCTTTTTGGTTTGTATGATCTGTAACTTAAATGCAAATGTGGATTTTAGATGATTTTCAATTATTTGAGATGCAAAAATGCAACCTATATGCACTTTCACTAATGCAAACCTTAATGAAATGTTAATGCAAGAAAGATCTAGGATGATGATGCACTCCAAATCAGAATTATGATGTTCTAATGTAGGTTCACCAAAATGAAAGATAGAAAATTGTCATCGCTAGGGTTTAGGACCTGGGACAACAAACTTTCTATACTCCACATTCAAGGAGACCTAGAGATCTCAATCAAAGGTAGAAAGGGGAAATATATCTTGCAATAAAGTTGTCCTAGGGTCTGATTATAAACTAAACAGGGGTTCACCACCAAGGCTTGGAAAGACTAATGAAATGCAAGATCTAATGACAAAACCTAGTGATGTATGAAACTTGAATGAATGGCCTAGAAATGCATATAAATCAGAATAGAAAGTTGTAAAATCATAAGTGTGCACCTAGAAACATGTAGAAGCTTGAATGAAGACCTGAAATGTTGAAAACACTAATTTTTATGCTGACTAGGACTCATATGCCAGTCTAGGTGATTTAGTCCCAAATTGGGTTTTCTACACCAAAACTAGAATTTGTCAGTGTTGATTTTGAATCTTTAGTAACCCTCAAAATTGGATGTACTAGGACTCATACGCCCAAGGTGGGGTATCAGTTCTAGTGTACTTTTTCAAAATGTTAAGGTTTGATTCTGCTCTCCAATCTCTTCTCTCTCTACCACACTTTGTTTTCAGATCTAAAACCTTGATTTCAAACCTATAGATGACTTTTTGTGAAGATAGCAACCTTGAAAATGAGGGGACATTTGCAACAAATTGATCCAAGCTTGTAACCTAATCTCCAAGGGATCTTCAAGCTCCAAGACACCTAGATCTACAATCAAACATGTAGAGAGAGAGAAACTTGTTGATTTGTTAGTAAATGGGGGTTTTCCTTGGTCAAACCCCTTTGAGGTAGTTAAACCAAATGATGAGAAAATGAAATAAGGACATGATACATGAAATAGGGAACATGAAGCATGAAAAATGATACCTTGAATGATGTCTTGTAAATCAACAATCTAACATGAAATGGCCATGAAGAATGTAGATCTAGATCTTGAGATAAGTGTAGAAAAATGCTTGACGTTGGATCCTGGATGCAACATCACAACACTAGCTCAATAACATGCTTGATTCTTGATATCCTTGACATGATGATGGATCTTGAATTGCTACAAAAAATGATGAAGAATTTGTTGGAAGAATGAAGAAGGTGCCCTCTGGGTTTGTTTTCATTGATGCCAATATTGGTTGGTAACTAACTAAGTAATCTATGTGTCCATGCTGATCCAAAATTTTGGTCTATAAATCCTTTCAGTATAAGGGAATACTATGAGTTTTTGATATGTTGCTTAGGAGTGTCAGTTATAGGTATAAACAAGTTTTCAACGAGTTTGTGTGATCTAGTTGAGTTATCCAAGTGACATAAGTTTGGTATTCTTTTGGCCGACAAGGTTTATCCTTTGTGTGTTCCTTATTAGGTTTGGGCCGACCTAATGTTTTGATAACACATTTTTTTTGTGCACTAAAAGGAATTTTGTATTAAGTCGACAAGAATTTTTGAATTTTGGGTGTTCATTCAATTAGGTTCACCTAATTGAGAAAGGAAAACATGACCATGTATATATGTGTGTGTATGATGGAAAGAAAGAGATGTACATAGTGATACAGACATAGAGTATGGTATGCGAGTGATGCGACAAGTGTAATACTGTGACATTATTGATAGTGATTGTATACTAGCAACCAGAGCAAAAAATTGGTTTTATCATAGCTTAGTCGAAACTATTTTTTTCACTTTGTAGGTGCACTTCTTCAGTTCATTTTGATAGTGAGCCACACCTTTTTGTACCTTGGTAGTAAGTCATATTTTGTATTTAGGCTATGAGCCTTTCAAGGATAGTGGGTCCTGGTAGTGAGCCCTGTAATACCTTATGACTAGTTATAATATATTGTGAGTTAATCCTCACCATGGTTTTTCCCACTTTGGGTTTTCCACATAAAAATCTTGGTGTCAATGTGTTATGATCTCTTTTATGTTTTGTTTCACTATTACAGCTAAATGTGGATTGATAATTGGATGGTTAATAATTAATTTTACTAGAAAAATATTGATTCACACACCCTCTCAGTATTTAGTGTATTCAATAGAATCTGCCCTTGAATGCCTTAAAAATGATCTTGAATGCTCTCTTGATGATCTTGTAAAGTCTTAGAATGCTTAACTCTTGAGTGCTTGATTTGATATCATGAAGGTTTATGTGAAATAATGATTTAAGACCTTGTTTATATAGTAAATCCATCTAATATCCCATTAATTGGATCCCATAGGCTGACATTCATGAAATTTGAACTTAAAACCCAAATTTTTTTGCTCAAAACCCTAAAAATAGAACAAATGGGACTCATACACCACACTTGGCATATGGGTCCCACCTGGGTGGGACTCATACACCCAAGGTGGTGTATGGGTCCCAAAAGGCCTTTTTAGGTGGGAAAAGTGTTAGGGTGTTAAGAAATTAAGTTTATTTGTTGATATTGTCAAAATTTTGATTGAAATATGCCTTGGAATACATAATATAGGGTATTAGGGGCCTATTAACAATGATATTAAGGTCATAAATGCAATAGGACCCAAAATTCAATGTGAAAGTGTAAATAAATACATTTTACAACATTAAATTAAGGCAAGATTAGGTCAATTTAGCTTAAAAGAGCTCTAAATCCAATGTGAATATGCACAACACATTACAACACTAGATTAATGTAACATTAGGTTCAAGGGTTGTAAATGAATACACTTTACAACACTAAATCAAGGAAAAGTTAGGTTTATTTAGCTTAAAATGGCCCAAAATCCCATGTGAATGTGTACATCACATTACAACACTAGATCAAGGCAACCTTAAGTCCAATTTTTCATTAATTATTCCCAAGTCAAGCAAGGAAAAGGCATACTTTTTATTGTTGGAAATATGTGCCTCAAACATTATAGGCTGAAACCTCCATGAGTGTCAAGTCGGTGTGACAGGTTCCATGTCTGGCCGATTAGTAGTTTGCTTTATTCTTTTTTGAACAGGTCGTTGTGACCTTGCCATTATCTTGTCGAAAGGTTACACTGTGGAGTATATCACTGTAGCATGATGTATTCATTATGACATCAAAGCGATCGGGAGACCTCTGGCTGACAGGCCATTCAATCGTGCATCGATGAGACTCTTGGCGACTGTGATCTTCGGTGAAGCTTAAGGTTCTCGCTAAGATGTCTCGGCAAAGTGTTAATGTCTTGCTGACAGTGGTTAATTTGAGGTCCTTGGGGTAACTCATTATGGCTCAGTGAGAAGTCACCGCAAAATCAAATGTTTTGCCGACTGTGTTACATCGAAGAGACTTGGCCGAAGGAAGTGTCTTCGGTAAGATGTCCTACCGAAGTGGATATGTCTTAGCAACTAAGACTTAAGTTAGAATCTTCAGTGTAACTTAATGAACTCGGGGAAACGTCTCGGCGATAAGCTCTTGTCTGGCTGACTAGTCTTCAGAGCTCGTTATGACTTAATCTCATCGGTATAATGTCACACCAAAAGCTATGTGTTTGGGAAACAAATGAAGCTCTTGGGATAAGTCGTAGAGATTGGTAAGTTCTCTCGGCGACGGGTAAACACTTCAAGGTAACATATGGAGATCGGTATGAACTCTTGGCGATAGGAGTGAGTCTTGCCGACTTCTACTTGGTGCTCAGTAGGCTTGGGGACTTCGGTGTAACTTTAGTGTTTCGCTATGACCTTCTGGTGAAAGCGATAAGTCAGGGTGACTATGTGATGTCTTGGTGTATCTCTTGGAGCTCAATGTAACATCTTGGCGACTACAGAGGCTTTCAGAAACATCAATATGAGGTCAATGTGGCATTGGCGAGACACAGTTAGTGTCTCACTGAGATGCCAATACAATACAAATTATGTTGAATGGTTGACCATCCTATGTGGAGTCTCATGGACGAATAGAAGGAGCCGAAGGGGAACAGTTGGAAGACAGTCAGTTGTGATGGTTCTATAAGGAAGTTCTACAAACAGAATTCGACATGGATTTAGTTGCGAGTTGCATACGCTTGGGAGTTGGATAGTAGTTTGATCAACAGTGAAGTGTGAAGAATTCAAACTGTATCAGTGAAGGAATTAAAATCTGTAAAGGCTATAACTTGGATGTTTTTTCTGTTCGAAGAAGGTTCATGATGAATGTTGTTTAATGACACCAGAAAGATAAGTCTAGAATTGTATGTAATTATTGATTATTGTAATACAAAGTGATTTCTCTTGGTGTGGTGGGTTTTTCTCCCGTAAGGGTTTTCCCACGTATATCTGGTGTTCATGTGTGATTGTCAAATACTCTGTTTCTGTAATCTATTTCATAGTGCATCTTAACATGACTGTAATTGGAATATTTAAAAGTACTTCTGCATTCTTTCCTGAGGTATTGACGTTAGGAGAATTATTTTCCGCATCTAGTTTTCCTTACATTTACATTGCCACATATTTATATATATATATACATACATATATATTCATATTTTAATTCAAGTGTATCTAATACATTATAAAATATATGAATACACATTCACATATTAATGTATATGTGTGTATATATGTATATACACATATGTATATATATATTAACATGCTAGTATGGATGTATCCTTTTCGTCAATTCATACTCGTAAGTTAATACATATATATGTGTGTGTGTATACTCATATACTATATATATTCATATATATCACACCTTATACTAAAACACATAATCACAGTCATATCAATTGCCATATATACATGGTATGTATATATATGTAGTGTAGAAAAAAGTAACCCTTTTTCACACTTAATTTGTGAATAAGTGATATAAATTTAACTTAATTATGCCTTCATTTAGGGTTGTAATATGTTGAACACATTCACACTAAGTCTAGGTCCCTTTTTAAACAAAATGTACTTAAATTGTACCTTATTTGGGGTGTTGTAAAGTGTTGTATTACACTTTCACACTTTTCTAGGTTTCATTAATTAATTGTGGTTAATTAAACTTAATTGGCCCCTTTAATTCAAATTCAAGCCCTCTTAATTACACTTTCTGAAGGATCTATCATGACACCCATTAATGATATTGCATGACATTTAATTTGGAAAATTTAAGGTCCTAGAAAATGGTGCTAGGACCCATTCACCTTTACTGGCGAATGGGTCCTCTCGATATAGGACACCCCTTTCTTAGCATTTTTGAAATGGGTTTTTGATAATATTTCATCCCCTCGAAGCATGGTCCTAGAATGTTGGGCTAGGACCCATTCACCTTTAGTGGAAAATGTGTCCTCCTCACATAGGACACCCCTTTTTGCATTTAATTGTGGTGGGATTCTAATGATTTTCAATCCTATATTTGATGTCAGCTTGAATTATTTGAATCAAACTAGGTTAATTCACATAGTTTCATCCAAAGGAATCTAACAAGCAATCCTAAGACTTATAAGAAATCAAGAGTACATTCACAAGAGAATTATAGAGAATTTCAAAGGCATTCAAAGGTATATTATAAAGATTTTATTGCAGCAATTCAAGGTCATATTGTCATGTCAAAGGCATAGTGCATTCAAGCGTGTTGTTGAGCTAAGATTATTGATGTAGCATTGAGGATCTATTGTAAAGCATTGTTTCACATCTAATTTGAGATCAAGATCTACATTCTTCATGGCCACTTCATGTTATTTTGCACATGTACATTCCAAGACAACTTCCAAGGTATCAACATTTCATTATTTCATGTTTCAATTTCATTATTTCATCATTTGGTTTAATTACCTAAAAGGGGTTTGACTTAGGGAAACCCCTATTCACTAAAATTCAACAAGTTTTTCTCCTCTTGAATGTGTGTTTTCATATTTATAGGTTGAAGATGAAGTGTAGAGCAAGATTGGAGCAAAATTGTCAAAGTTGTCAAGTTGCAAAGTTTCCATTCATATTGCAAGAACACAAAAACAAGGCTACATAATCTATTTTAGGATTTCGAGAGCTGATCATCGAGGATCTGAGAGTGTAGAAATCAAGGAACAAAACCCAAAAGTTAGTTTTTGGAACCCTAATAGGGACCCATTCACCACTAAGGGCGAATGAGTCCTTTGTGACCTAAAAACAAGTTTTCAATAAGGTACACAATGTTTTAAGCCATCAAAACTTCCCTTTTTTTCTATAACAGTTAATATTGATTTCTAATTGTTATTTGCATCATATATTGCACATAATTTCATGTTTTATAGGAAATATTATGGGTTCATCATTTTGATCATTTCATCTTGATGCAAACCCCCTATTTTTCTATGAAACATAATGGTGATCCCGCTGTATTGAACATTGCAATTTTATGAATTTAGGAGTCTCTTACATCCTAGGTTAGATCTTGTATTCATTTTCATTGAATTATATATCATTTATGGTGTCCTTCTTTGCATTCAAACTTGCATTTCATTAAGGTTTAGATTTTCATTGTTTTGCATTTCTCAAATCTAAAAAATACAAAAACAAATCAATCATTTTGCATATCATTTAGATCTCATAAATTTGCATTTGAAAGTCAAAACAACATTACATTTCAAATTAGGTCTTTGCATTCATCATTTTATCACCTTTTTACCTTGCATTTCATATTGCATTTCTAGAAAATCTAAAATTGAAAGTTACTGTCTCAGACCTGAAACTGAAAGACATTGGAAAAAGCTTAAAAATCATTCAAAAATAGTTAAAAAAAACTAATCAAGGACCCATTCACCTTTAATAGCAAATGATTACCTGATTAGGCTTGACTTGAACTTTCTGGCATTGAAAAGCATTGAAAAACACTTAGAAATCAGTCAAAACATTTAAAAAATTCTTATCCAAGACCCATTCGCCCTTACTGGTGAATGAGTCCCTGATAGGTCCTGATCTACATTTTCTAGGATTTGAAATCTCTATTTTAGGATTTTGTTTATAGTTGTTACTTTCCTATTTTAGTTTACCGATTTGTTGTTTCATCAAATTCATTGCATCTAGCTTAATTTTCTTCATTCAATGCATTGTCAAAATTCAAAATTGCATTTACAACATTTCATTTTCACTTTGTGTGTAATTAGTACATTGCATTGTTTAGAATATTAAAATTGCATGGTTGACTTTTCATGTTAGCATGTTTCCTTTTAAGAGATGTGGTTTTGATATGGTTAAAAATGGATTGCATAATTACAATATCCTCTCTTATGAATTCAATTTAGAGTAAAACAATGAGGCCATTAAGAAACATGTTAGCCATCCTTCCACTATCTTTCCTCATTATGAGATCATCTTAGAGCAAGAGAACCAAAATATTGACACAATCCTTAATATTACCTTTCATATCCCAAAATCTATTATTTCTCCCATTTGTGAGTATGATATGATACAAGAAGATACAAGCATATAAAATCGTGACAATCATAATTTTTCTTCTCTCGATACCTCTCCTAGTAGTGATGAAGGTATCTTGGTGAAAGAAGATACAATAATTAAGAATAATGAAAGTCTTGATTGTCTCCCTCGCCCTTCCCCTTGGGAAGATATTATGAAACAACAAGATGAGATCATTCAAACATTCCTTAACATTAATTTACCTAGTCTCCATTCATCTCCCAACACCTCCCCTACTTGTCAGAATGCTTTAGTGAAAGAAGATACAATCATGGAAAATCATGAAAATCCCATTTGCGAGGAGGATATGTTGGTGTTAAGAGATCCAATGATTAAGAGCTATGAAAATTCTACCTCTCCTAATTTGGAAGACATTATAAGACATGGTGATGTAATTGTAGATAATCATGATAATCATCCTTGTTCTCCGAATATCCCTCCTAGATGTGAAGAGGATATTTTGGTGTTAGAAGATGCACTTATTGAAATTCATAAGAATCTTGTTCCTCCCTTTCCTAATGCTCCTACCATTTGGAAAGATCTATTTGAATGAAAAATTCCAATTATTAGTAAGCATGAAACTCATAGTTGTTCTTTTCTTGACACCTCCCCTATTTGTGATGAAGCTACTTTACAAAATCTAACCATGGAATGTGATGAACATCTTAAAAGCTCCCATACTAGGGTAGATATTATGGAACAAGAGAATGAAACCTTAGAGAAAAAGGACGAAATCGTGGAAAACCATAACAATAATATTTTTCCCTCTCCTAATATCTCTCCTAGTTGTGAAGAAGATATTTTTGTGTTAGAAGATCAAACCAATAAGAGTCACGAGAATCCTCTTTGCCTCTCTTCCCCTAGAGAAAAAATTGTTGAAAAAGAGAATTCCATCATTGATAAGCAATAAAATTCAACCATTAATAATTCCCTTACTTGTGATGAACTCATTCTAGAAGAACCAACCATTGAATGCCATGAACATCTAGTTTTTTTCTCTCCTAAAAACTCTCCTACTATGGAAGATAGCATGGTTGAACAAAATGAAAACATTGACAATACTAATCCCTTAGATGAAGATGATGAAGTGACATTAGACTCCCCTTCACTAAGAGATTATGAAAACAAGGACAAGCCTTTTTAGGCTATGCACATTAGATATCCCTTGAATTACTCTCTTAAGCCTAAAATTATCATTTATCCACCCTCACAAAAACCACAAGTTCAAAATAAACCTATCTTCATCCTCGAACCACCTAAGACTAATATTTCATAGCAACCGAATTATAACATCATTTCTCATACATATAACACTAGAAACAGTCCACAACCAAGATAAACACCTTCAACATCCATCCCATTGCCTAACCCCATCTTTCCTGGTCCTCCTCATTTTCCTTTACAAAGTTGAAATGAGTACAATCTTGTTGAACAACTAAAGAATACTTCTACTAAGATATCCTTATGGGACCTTATTCAAGCCTCATCTATTTATCATAACATGCTTCAAAATTCCTTACAACAAGTTCCTACCCCTCCTAGTGTGCAATCAAATGAAGTAGCATCTAAAATTCAAGCTATAACTCTGTAAAAATTAGACATTACTTTTCATCATGATGAGTTACCTTCATTAGAGGAGAAAAAACAAAATGAAGCTTTCAATTTCATAGTCTATGTTAATCAAATTGTGATAAAGATAACCCTTATTGACAATGGTTTGGCCCTGAATGTGTGTACTGTTAGCCTTTTGGAAAAGACCAAAATGAGTAGAAGTGATATTAAACCTGATTCTTTATCTATTTGTGTATTTTATAATATAGGAAAACAACCACTCAGAGTCATCACATTACCTATTAAATTTGAAAAAGTAACATTACAAACTTTGGTCCACATTATGCCCAGCGATCTTTCTTACAATATCCTCTTAGGAAGACCTTGGATTCATGAAATGAATGGAGTTCCTTCTAATTTACATCATTTCATGAAGAATGTCTATAACAACAAGGTTTACATGCTAAAATCCGATACTAAACTTGAAAGTTGCTTGATTGTCGAGAGAGAAGGACGAGATCCTTTGGAAGCACTAGAATCAGCTACAAAAAAGGAAGCTACAAAGGAAGAAGAACACATGAAGAAAATTGATAAAGTCAGTAAAATATTGTAAGATGATTGGGGTTCCTTAGATTTCACACCAACATTCATGGGTGAATACAAGATCACAAACAAAGAGTCTAAAATTGGAAAAGAAAAAGTTGTAATGTCGACACAAAATTCAACAAAAAAATCGAAAGCATCCACCTCAACCACTTTAGAAGAAGAAAATTACACAACAAACTTTGATGAAGTTGATTATGAGCAACCACTAAATCTGGAAGAAATGAAAAATATTTAGGGAAGAGGTTATGAAATTATGAGACAACTTTGTTATAGTGTAAAATGAAGTGGTGCTAGAGAACAAGGTATTTGTGTCCCTATAGAGCCTAACATGCAAGAAACAACTTGTATTCTTCGTTATAGTCCTTTGATAGAAATAAAAGCATCAAAAAAGCCTTCACTTAATATCAACAACCTTACAAAAGATTCCTCCAAGACAAGTTTAACTTTGGTGCATCCTGAATTGATAGATACTACATGTGGAAATATTTCATTAGATATACATATAATTGATACTTTGTCTACTCATTATAAATAATAACAATAGTTGCTGCTCCTTGCCATGTAATATTTATAGGATCATAGGATACTCATTATTGCAAATATTTTACATTCATTGCAAATCATTTCCTTATTGTAAGGATTGGCATATCATCATCCATTCTTGGCTCATTCTTGTCTCGCACTAAGTGGGAGCAAGGGGTTATATAGCTTTATCCTCGTATGTCACTTGTCGATTTTCTCTTTTGGCTAGTTGAATGCCTTCCATGTATATATAAGAGAAATCTTGGGATGTGGATGACATGACTTAATTTGGCTCGAGTGTGACATACTTTTCCTTCTAGGATTATCCTTGTATTTTTGGGGGCAACCCCTTATCCATGATGTAGATTTATTTCAAAAACATATGACTTGGCATAGGGTTTTCTAAGGAAATCTCTCATGTCCTAGTACAAAACACTGACTACTTTAAAGCAATTACTCACAATAATGGTGTTAGAAACCACTTTAAAGTGGGGGAATACATCGATGACATCTTTCAGCATATTTCATGGCATGATTTTATTTTTTCTTGTGATGTTTCCTTTTCTTGGTGGTGTCATTGGGTTTTATGTCCTCCAAGAGTGATATTTTTAAGCATATGATCTCCCTTGGTGGCATGATGTGAAGTAAGGGGCATCCCATAAGTGGTGATCTGATACTATTTGACTTTTCCTCTCTTGGAGACATTAGGCATGCTATTCCTTAAGAAGAATACCCTTTAACAAAAACTTATAGACATGACATTCAAAAGCATACAAAAAGCATTACATTGTGCTGCCTTATCGAAGTTTTCAAGAGGATAACTTTGGTTTGGTTGGCCACCTCATTGGGATAACTCACCTAGTGGACAGATTGAGATTCCACTACCCTAGAGTGAGCACACATGATTGGGATAACTCACCTAGTGGACAGATTGAGGTTCCACTACCCCAGAGTGAACATGCATGATTGGGATAACTCACCTAGTGGATAGCCTAAGGTTCCACTACCCCAGAGTGAGCAACACATGTTACATACAACACAACCCCATTCCACATGGTACTGGAATGGTTGCGCTTGATCCTTTGTTTTTCTTTATTTTTATTGGCCTTTGATAGGGTGTGACTATGTGCCTTTGTTATTGCCGCATACTTATGTGTCTTGAATTTCAACTTTAGTGTAAGTTTGTCACGGGAGAAAACTCCCACTAAAGTGGGGGAAATATATAGTGTAGAAAAAAGTAACCCTTTTTCACACTTAATTTGGGAATAAGTGATATAAAATTAACTTAATTATGCCTTGATTTAGGGTTGTAATGTGTTGTACACATTCACACTAAGTCTAGGGCCCTTTTAAACAAAATGTACTTAAATTGTACCTTATTTGGGGTGTTGTAAAGTGTTGTATTACACTTTCACACTTATCTAGGGTTTCATTAATTAATTATGGTTATTGAGCTTAATTGGCCCCTTTAATTCAAATTCAAGCCCTCTTAATTAGACTTTCGAAAGGATCTATCCTGACACCCATTAATGATATTACATGACATTTAATTTGGAAAATTTAAGGTCTTAGAAAATGGTGCCAGGACCCATTCTCCTTTAGTGGCGAATGGGTCCTATCCACATAGGACACCCCTTTCTTAGCATTTTTTAAATGGGTTTTTGATGTTATTTCATCCCCCCGAAGCATGGTCTTAGAAAGTTGTGCTAGGACCCATTTTCATTTTAATGGGTCCTCCTCACATAGGACACCCCTTTTTGAATTTAATTATGTCGAGATTCTAATGGTTTTCAATTGTCGATCTAATTTCGGCTTGAATTATTTGAATTTTGGGGTTAATTCTTAGATTTAGTATAAATATGAAGTTAATTCACATAGTTTCATCCAAAGCAATCTAACAAACAATCCTAAGACTTATAATCAATCAAGAGTGCATTCACAAGAGCATTATAGTGCATTTCAAAGGAATTCAAAGATAGATTGTCAAGAGTTTATTGCAACGATTCAAGGTCATATCATCATGTCAAAGGGATAGTGCATTCAAGCATGTTGTTGAGCTAAGATTATTGATGTAGCATTGAGGATCTATTGGTGTCATTGTTTCACATATGATTTGAGATCAAGATCTACATTCTTCATGGCCACTTCATGTTAGTTTGCAGATTTACATTCCAAGACAACTTCCAAGGTATCAACATTTCATTGTTTCATGTTTCAATTTGATTATTTCATCATTTGGTTTAATTACCTAAAAGGGGTTTGACTTAGGAAAACCCCTATTCACTAACAATCAACAAGTTTTTCTTGTCTTGAATGTGTGTTTGCAGATTTACAGGTTGAAGATCAAGTGGAGAGAGAGATTGGAGAAAAATTGTCAAAGTTGTCAAGTTACAAAGTTGTCATTCATATTGCAAGAACATGAAAACAAGGCTATAGAATCTATTTCAGGCTTTCAGGGGCTGATAACCAAGGATCTAAGAGTGTAGAAATCAAGGAATAGAACCCAAAAGTCAGTTTTCAGAACCCTAACAATGACCCATTCACCACTAAAGGAGAATGAGTCCTTTGTGACCTAAAAACAAGTTTTCAACAAGGTACACATTGGTTTAAGCTCTCAAAACGTCCCCTTTTATTTCTATAATAGTTAGGATTTTTTTTTATTGTTATTTGCATTATATCTTGCACATAATTGAACGTTTTATAGGAAATATTAGGTGTTCATCATTTTGATCAATTCATCTTGATGCAAACCCCCTATTTTTTTATGAAACAATATATATGTATATGTATGTCTCCTTGTCTAAATAATATTCCCATGCATATGAGTATTTCATGCATGAGCATGCATAGATATGTATGCCTATGTATACTTATGCACGTATTTACTCATATGTATGATTTTTTCATTGACATATACATATATATACATATTGTGTATATATATTCCTTCAATCAAGTGTAAACACGAAAATAAGATCTCACACATATCAAAGAGACTCAATACTTAAACTCCTAAGAAAGAACATTCACAAATACAAATGCAAGCAAGACTTAAGATAACTTACTATTCCCCAACTATTATCCCGACTTGACCAGTCTAGAAGTGTGCATGTGAAAGCTTAGTTTAAGTCTTATATCAAAGGTTACTAGACCAAGTTCTTCTCCCTAAGTGATACCTCCCCTATTGTCAAGAGGCTTGATACTTTTCTTGCATCCAACTTTACAATTTGCAATAGTAGTTAGCTAAAAACTATACATTCATTTGCATCATATATTTGCACTAATGATAGGCTTTTTTATGGATTTCTTGATAGTAGCACAATAGCGTAAAGCATTAATAATATGAATATAGTTTATCTTTTTTGTACCTTAGAGAAAAGTGTAATAGTACTTTCTCTCAGATTTTTAGTAGCACAATGGTATAAAATGTTGTTAATACAAATATTGTTTCTTTGTAATGCCCTGGGAGAGAGAGAGAGATATGATTGATGAATGATAGGTTTATTTTATAGATTTATTGGTATCGATCAATGATTGAGATCTGATGAGAGATTGAGTAGATCAATAGCTCATAATTCATCAGAGGAATTGATGGATAGTCAACTAGCTACATAATTTCAGTGAACTAGGTGTAAGAGGTAGTGAAGTGAATTGATTGATTAGAGAAGTGGATGTTACTATGAGTTAGATAAGATAGATTGGATAAAAGACTGATTTGATTGATAAGTGATCTAAAATTAAGTAGGAGTTGATAGGTGAGGTGGAAATACATGAGTAATTAATAATAAATTAAAATATTTATTTAATTCATGTGCAAAGGGGGAAATAAATAAAATAAATAATTTTATTTATTTTAGAAGAGGATAATGTTGAGAGAAATACTTGGATAAATTAAATAAAAATAGATAATTATTTAATCCAATAAGTGAGAAATGGGAAATAAATAAATTAAATAATAATGAATTATTTAATTAAAATTAGGAAAGAGAAATAATTAGTAAATCAATTAGATAATGTCAATTATTTAATCAATACAGAGGAAAATGATGAAATAGATAATTTAATTAAATAATGAAATTATTTAATTAACTGCAGAAGACGGGTTGGTGATACCTAATGATGCAAAATGATGATATTTTGGTAGAAATATGTTAGTCAAATTTAGGTTTCTACATTTTTCCCCTCTTTGAGACAATGCATTTTTACAATGTTGTTTTAAAGAAAGTATGAAAGAATTTGTGATGACATGCTCTAGTTGAATGAAACTAAGAAATAAAGGTAGGATGCCCCCTTGAGTGGATGGAAAAAAATGAAATTTTTAGGTTAAACTCTCGAAAATGGTGGGATAAATGTGATAGAGGTGAAGAAAATGGAAAGAGTAGGATAATAAAGATTAGATGAGGAGGAAGGTGGGTGAGAGGAGGTAATACTTGATTGTGTTTTAATATGGTGGAAGATAGTGATGAGATATTTATTGTTGATCGATATCAAATAACTGGATGAATAATAAATGAGATGAAATGAATATAATGAGATAGATGAATAAAAATAGATTGATGTGGATAGAATTGATAGATAATGTGCTTTCTATTTTATGATTTTTTTATCATCATAGAGCTTATTATGGAAAATGGAAATATGTATGTACAAAGGTACGATAGACCAAGGTGACTTTGGTATCTTTGTATGGACATTGACACTGCAAACAAGAAGGATTATCCTCATTCATACCAAACATAATAGAACCTTGTCAGAATATGTGAGGGGAATGATCTTATATCATGTTATCCCTAGTGAAAAGAGGTATTAAATTACCTTATATGCAAAGGAAGTTTCTTAATTCTAGAAGCCATCCTGACACACAAGGAATGTACATGCCTAGTAGTGTAATAAGAACAATCCAAAAACACAACATATGAAAATAATGAACTTTCCCCATTCTTGATCCCCTAATAATTTTAAGATATCCTTGAGGAACATTGGAATATGACAATATGATAAGTCAAGAAATAAAGACTCACTGACCAAACAAATCAACAACCATAAGATATTCTTTCCAAGAGATATGTGCTCAAGATGGATAATGTCTATTGTAGTAAGGATGCATTTGTTAAGGCATGATAGGTTGGATACGATGTTTAAAGATGATTTGGTAATAGATCAATAGATTATAGATAGTTTAATAGGAGTTTTATATTCATTATTATTTTGTGAATGCTTAATGTCGTTGGGTATTGAATAGTTTGTTCTTACTTGGATGTCTTGTCTAGGCAATGAAAATTATTATCGATATAGTAGATAATGTTGTGATTTGAAATTTTTGAAATTTTCAATATTTTTGGATTTTTTGGGATTATTTGATATTTTTGGATTGTGATGATAATGATGGGGATGAATGATGAAGAGATATGGATGTGTAGGGATATTGAAGACATCTTGAGATCTTGTTACTAGCCAAGCTAAAGTTGATTGATCTGATTGATGATAGTGTTAATGTTGTTGATAGTGATAACATTGTTCATGATAAGAAAAACACAAGGATAGTGTTGTTAAGATAGGAACAACACGATGATTGGATAAATGAATCAAGATTTTTATCTAGGCTAGGAATGAAATCTATTAGATAGTTTGATAACCCATTGGAGTGTAGGTGAGATGCAATTGATGGGGTTTGTTTGGATTGATATTGATGGAGGAAGTTGATGGAAAATTTTATTCATGAGGTGGTAGAAAATGCTTGATTTTTTTTTTTTTCAAGATCTTTGATATTTTTAGGATTTTTGGATGGTGTCCATATCAAAAAGTGAGCTAGAAGACATATATCAATAATTGTTTCAAAGCAAGATGTAATTACATGTCCCCAATGTCTAGCAATGTATGGGATACTATGATTGGGTGAACGAACCAGTGCGATGAAAATGTATATGCGAAGGATAGGCATTAGGAAAATAGATCTAGGATAAGGGATATTTTTTAAGGACTGTCTCATAATAGGATAACATTTACTATCCAAGTTGGTTGTTTGGATAGTGCTATGTAGGTGATGTTATGACATGGGATACTATATGGTCAAAGGAAATGACCATGTCAAGAGTTTTTCCAATAACATATCTTGAAGTATATGCCCCTACTATTTTTCAAGATCAAGGTGAATCAAGAAGATGGATGAAATTGGAACAAATTGGATGGATATTAGTGTTAGGATAAGAGAATTTTTTTCCAAAATGGATAGAAAATACCTAGCAAGATAGTGGATAAAAAATTCTAGGGTTAGATACCTACAAATTACGATAGAAAATTAATAAAGAGGATAACATAATAAAATCTAATAAACCCTAATATCTACAACATAATAACCATTCTATTAATCAATTGCATCATTTAGAGGATTGAATGTGATATTTCCCTATTCAAATATGCCAAAATATAGATTAGATGCATTGAATACTTAAAAATTGTGAGCTTTTGTAGGGTCAAAATGCACTAAATGTTGAATTGAATGTGTCATTTGGTTAATTATATGTGTCAAATTCTTGATCAATTGTGCCATATAAATTCTTAAAACATAGAAATCTCACCAAAAAATCATTAAAATAAATGGGAAATGGGTCCCACTAGGAATTAAAGAATATGGATCAATAATGACTATGAATAATGAAAAAAAAAAAATTAACAATCAAAATCAATTCAATAACCTCAATGAAGCATGAGGAAATAAAATAATAATTTTTTTTTGCATGATAACCTTACTTAGCCCCATTTCTCTTCAATATCACCTTGAAGAATGGTGTGTATGGTTTCTCTCAGTTTTTTACCACAAAAGCATTTAAATGATATTGAAACATAGAAAAATAGGGTTTTAGAGGGTTATAAGAGGGGGCTTCACCATTTTCAAATGTAGACCTATTTCTTATTATTTCATTAGGAAATGAGATCCACACAAAGAGAATTGACTTACAACCCTTAGGTGAGTCAACTCAATGAGGGAATCTATCGATTTCCTTATGCTTGAGGATGGGGGTTTTAGCCTGAACAACAATTTTGGGAGAAAAAATAAAAATAGAAATATACTCAATTATTCCAATTCAAACTTGAAACAAAAATATAAATCTTGTTAGGAATTACATTCAAAAGATATCAAATAAATGCAAATAAAGATTAAATAGAGGAATGAAAAATACACAGAAGTAATAACAGCGAGAGACAATTTTAACGTGGTTCACCTAAACTCAGGCTATATCCATCAATAGAGAGTCCAATATTATTATCTTGCAAATCAAACTAATTACAACCAGCAATCCTTGCAAATCAATGTTGCTACAATACAGTATCAACGGAAACCCTAACCCTTAGTTGTTTTATCAAGACTTATGCCAATTACCAAAATAGGGATTTTTTTAAGTCGACCAATAGAAAAATAACTCATGATGCCTTTATACAATAATAAAAGTACTTTGAGGTTTCAGGGGCACTACCCTTGAGCCCCCCAGGGGTGCAACCCCTTGAACCCACCTTGTATCGTGACAGGGAGCACCCCATGGGTGTTGTCTCTGGACCCTGTAAGGAGTGCTACCCCTTGACCTCATCTTAGGGGCACTGCCCCCAAACCCTCATTAAATAATTTGGGGGGAAACTGCCAACAAAAGTGGGGAAAATTTAACCTCTAAGTTTTATTAGGCTCCATATAACAAAAACTCCCACTTGGAGATTGATCAGACTCCACACCATATCATCTCCCACTTGAAGACTTATCATAACACTGTTGACCTTATAGCTCCCATTGGAAATAAGCACTCTGGACCCTGTTGTTCTGATTTTATTGTTTTCAGTCTTGAAGACCAACCGAAGCTAAAGAGGAGCTCAACTTCTCCCTTGTCATTGCCTTTGTAAACATATCCACTGGATTGTCATTTGTATGTATCCTTTCTAGCCTTAACTTTCCATCATCCAACACTGACTGAATGAAGTGATACCTCAATTGTATGTGTTTGGTCTTTGAATGCAAGGAAAAATTATTTACAAGATGTATGGCACTCTGGTTGTTTGTAAAAAAATAACTGTTGGCCTATTGTTTTCCCAATTCTTCCATGAAATATTACAGCCATATCATCTCCTTGCTTGCCTCTGTTTCAGCTACATACTCTGCCTTTGTGGTGGATAAAGCAACCACTTTTTGCAACCATGAGATCCAACTCATTGTTGTCCCACCTATAGTAAAGACATAACCTATAGTACTCCACCTGGTATCAATATCCCCTACCAAATCTGAGTCTACATAACCTGCTAAATCAATATGAAATCCCCTAAAACATAAATATTTATTGGATGTATGTCTCAAATACTAGAGAACCCATTTAATACATTCCAATGCTCCAATCAGGTATTACTCATATACCTGCTTATGAATCCTACAACATGTGTGATATCTACTCTCGTACATACCATGGCGTACATTAAACTTCCTATAGCTGAAGCATATGGTACCTTGGAATTTTTTTCTTCCTCCTCTTGTGTCTTTGGACACATCTCCTTAGTCAATTTCAAATGACTAGGAAAAGGTGTTTTGACGGCTTTTTCATTCTCCATCTAGAATCTCTGCAACACCTTTTCAACATAATCAACTTGAGACAAAGTCAATTTTTTGTTCTTCCTATCTCTACAAATTATCATACAAAGGATTTTTTTTGCTACTCCCAAATCCTTCATAGAAAATGATTTTGCTAACTGTTGTTTTAGCTCACTTATGTGATCCATGTTAGACCCCACTACAATGATGTAATCAACATATAAACATAAAATAATGTAACTATCATTATCCAACCTCTTAAAATAAACACAATGGTCATAATTACACCTATTGTATCCTTGCTCAGCCATAAAACTATCAAATTTCAAGTACATCCCAATTTTCAAAATTTCAACATCCCAAAGCCTATAACCAAATTCATCAATGCCATATCCAACGAAGATACATTTTTTTATTTTGCATCCAGCTTGGTTCTATCTTCAGAATCTACATGTGCAAATGCTTCACATCCGAAGGTTTTGAGAAAAGAATAACTCATCTTCTTACCTGTCCATGCTTCCTCTGGAATACCACAACCCAAAGGAACTGAAGGACCTCTATTAATTAAATATAAAGTATATTGACAACCTCTGCCCACATGTTTAAAGGCAGCCTAGCATGCAATCTCATGATCCTTGTATGCTCCACTATTGTCCCATTCATGTGCTCAACCACTCCATTTTCTTGTGGAGTCCTTGGAACCATTTTTTTCCTACGAATTCCATTAAAGGAACAATAATATTCAAATTCATTACTGCAATACTCACCACCATTATTAGATTTAAGACATTTTAATCTTTTACCCATCTCATTCTCAACCAAGCTTCTCCATTTCTTAAATGTTTCAAATACATCATATTTTTTTCTAAGGAAATAAATCCAAACCTTCCTAGTTGCATCATCTATGAATGTAACATAATAGTGAGAGCCACCGAGAGAAGACACCTGAGTTGCTCCCCATACATCTGTATGCACAAGCTAAAACTTTTCGTCTTTCTTTTTCTTCCCATCCTTGAGAAAACTCTCTTTTGTTTTCCATACAAAAAAACTTCACAGAAATCCATATTAATACATTTCAGACCTGGTAAAACTTTCTTAGAATGAAGTACCTTCATACCTTTTTCACTCATATTCCCAAGTTTGTTATGCCACAGTGTTGTCTCAAAACCTGCAGCAATTGTTTCAATCTCTTCCTGAAAACCCACAACAACTGTTCCTGAACCCATTTGTTTTTTCTCTGCAACAACTAAAGTAGAAGGAACAATATGACTTATACAAAGATATAAGGTTCCTACTTTCACACCTTTTTCTACTATTAAGGAACCTTTTGAAACCTTCCAATTTTTATCACTGAAAGTAACTAGCAACCTTCATCAACTAGCTGCCCTACTGAAATTAAATTCCTACTCAGCCTTGGAATTTGCCTTACCTTTTGTATCCAATGATTCTCATTCTACAACTTAATCTTAATTCTTCCCTTTCCAACAATCTGACTGGGTTCATTATCTCCCAAATAAACCAGCCCAAAATACCCTTGGAAATAATCAAGAAAATAACTTATATGAGGCGTAGCATGAAATGAGGCCCCTAAATCTAAAACCCATGAAGCATCAACATCATCTAGGGAAAGAATCAAAGCATCATATTCAGATTTATTACTTACCAAATTTACCTCCTTATTTCCTTCTTGTTTATCTCCTTCTTTATTCTTCCAAGATCAACAATCTTTCTTCAGATGACTTGGTTTCCCACAGTACCAACAATCCTTTTTTCCTCTAGATTGGGACCTCTTGTCCTTTGATTTTCCCCATGACTTCCCATGACCTCCAAAACCTTTTCCTCTCTCCTTTGATTTCCCCTACTTTATGCATTCAAAACACTACCTGATGTGAATCCACCTAAGCTTTTCCTATGAATTTCCTCACTCAAAATAACACCAACAACATCATAAAATTTCAAGGTATTTGAACTAGAAACAAAGTTACTAACCGCCATTACCAAACTATTCTAGATTTCAAGCAAAGAACATAATATCAGGAGAGCTCTAACTTCATCGAATTTTACATTTACAGAAGTCAATTGAATGGTAGTCATATTAAACTCATTTAAATGATTTGTCACAGATCCAACTTCAATAATTTTTAGATTAAACAAATGCTTCATGAGAAATACCTTATTTGAGGCTGAGGGTTTTCCATATAATTTAGCCAAATCTTTCATTAGTTCATCTGTTGTCTTCAATTCTATTATATTGAATGCCACAGATGGTGCCAAGCACAACCGAATGGTTCCCAGTTCCTTTCTGTCTAGAAGATTCTAATCCTCATTAATCATTTTTGTCAGTTTCTTGGCTATTCCTTCCAATGGGCTCCATAAATCCTTTTGATAGAGATAATCCTCCATCTGCATCTTCCATAATTGATAGTTTTTCTCATTGAATTTAACTACCTTCAATTTACCCTCATTTACCATTACTCCCACTTATCTGTGAGAAATTCTTGCAGATGATAATCAAACACAACCTAGCTTTGATACCACTTGTTAGGAATTACATGTAGAAGATATCAATTAAATACAAATAAAGATTAAACAGAGGAATGAAAATACATAGAAATAATAACAACGAGAGACAATTTTAACGTGGTTCACCCAAACTCAGGCTACATCCACCAACAAAGATTCCAATAATACTATCCAGCAAATCAAGCCAATTACAACCAGCAATCCTTGCAACTCAATACCACTGTAAATGCTATAATACAATATCAATAGAAACCCTAACCCCTATCCATTTTATCAAGACTTATGTCAGTTACAAAAATATATTTTTTTTAAGTCGGCTAATAGAAAAATAACTCCCGACACCTTTATAAAATAATAAGTCATTTGAGGTTTCGAGGGTGAAGCCCCTCGACCCCACCCTGTATTATGACAGGGAGTGTGTCAAGGGCACTGCCCCTAGACCCCGCAAGGGACACTACCCCTCGATCTCATCTTGGGGGCACTACCCCCAAAATCTCATTAAATAATTTGGGGGGAAACTATGCTGATAAGAGGGGAAAATTTTAACCTCCAAGTCTAATTAGGCTCCATATAACAACAAAGCTCAATATTGATAGAAAACCAAAATTTCTGTAGATCTAAGAAGGTCTGAGTGATGTGTACAAGTCACCAAAAAGCACTATATAAAGGCTATCTAGGACTCATTCACCCATGTGAAAATGGGTCTTCGCCAGGGTTTTCAAGTCACTTTGTAGCTTCTATTTGATTTGGGTTACAGTGTCAAAAAGTCAAAAATTAGATTTGTAGGTGGTTTTCTATGATTTGATGATAACTTGGACAACTTTGACAACTTTGACAACTTTTCCAATCTTTCTCTTCAAAGTATCTTCAATATTTCTTGAACCTAAAATCTACAACACAAACACAAGAGGTAAAAATTGTTTATTTTTGGTGAATAGGGGTTTGGCTTGGTCAAATGTCGTTTGGGTAATTAAACCTTGAATTGAAATAATGACATATGAAAAGGAGTGATGAATGAACAATGGTATGTTGCAACTCACCAAACCCTTGAATAAACCTTTGGAAATCTATAATGTTGATCTTGATCTTGCATGAAATTGATTCAATGGATGTGGATCTTGATACTTGAAATATGAATTTGAATGCGTGCTTGAATCTTTGAAACCTACATCACAATGTTCACTCCAAAAACATGAATGATTCTTAATAATTTGACATGATTCTTGAGATCTTGATTGCTGCAACAAAATGCTTAATAAATCTGCTCTTGAATGCTCTTAATCACATATTAGCCCTTGTAAACTTGTACTTGAAATCTAGACGTCTTAGGATTTGAATTTGATAAAAAGACCTTGTATTTATAGGTATGTATCCTTAATTTCTTGAAAATTAAACATTACAAGCTGACATCAAAATTTTAATTTAGAGATGTTAAAATACTGCTAAAAACATAATTTAAATTCAGGTTCAAAGGCCTAGGGAGGACCTATTTTCCCAAGTCCCTATTCCTAGAACACACATTTCTCAAGGTAAAGTGTTATGTGTTGGAATTAATTATTGTTGGGTTTCCCCTTCGAAAAATGTAATTTATTAGGCTTGTAGATGTAAAATAGGGCTTAAAAAGGAATAATTAAGTCCATTTTAATTAAGAGGGCCCAAAAAAAGTGTGAAATGTAAAGTAGTACATTTTTCTACACTACATTTAGCCCCCACTTTAGTGAGAGGATGAGTGCAAGTGAAAACTCACACTAAAGTAGACAAATATGCACCAAAAGGGGGTCCAAGTGTACAAATGTTAATGAGATAGGATGACAAAGATCAAGGAGGGTGCACAAGCCCCCAGGATCAAGATCCCATGGAAAACCAACATAAGAACAAAAGGAAACACACAAGATGTATGATATGCAGCAACAAGAAAAGATACACAAACATACAATGTCAAAGACTAACAAAAAGGAAAACAAATAAAAAAAAGGTTGATCAAGCCTTGAATGTTTGTCCAACTCAATGTGGATCAAGCCTTAGTTTTTTGTCCAAAAATGTTTGCAAGTGGAACCCACTGTCCACTCTCCAAACAAGAATATGCTCACACAAGCTAGTGAAATCCATTGTCCACTAGGTAAGCCCCTTGAAGTGGCCAATGAGAGAACCTTATTAGGCTCCCATAACCATACCAAAGTTGTACCTTTGATAAATTTGATAAGGCACCACACAATATTAACTTTGAGCTTCATAAGGCTTAGCAAGCTACATTATGCTAAGCACTCATGATCAAACATGACCCCATTGGAAAGCAAGGTGTGTTATGCTTGATGGCCATGAAAAGGGTAGGGAAAACTTTAGTGGTGAATCTTTGCCAATTAGCGAATTCTAGAAATTGGCCAAGTCAAAATTGGTGAATTATTCACACCCAATAGGGTGTCCAAATCCCCCAAATTTTATGAACTATCGGTCCAATGCATGTCCATTCACCAACGATTTTTTTTTATGAGGCATATTTAAGCAAAAAATTTGCCATAAAAAACTACACATTTCAAATGGACCAACTAATATTTTCACTTGGAATCCCACAAGCATGTACATAATAAAACACCTACATATTCACCAATACCATTCAAACAACATTGTATCAGGACCCATTTCACCAATTAAAATTTACAAATAGTTGCTTGTGAAGACCCAGTTCACCAATTAAAATTTATAAATAGTTTCTTATGAGGACCTATTTCACCAATAACATTAAAAAATAGTTACATTTGAGGACACATTTTACCTTGAAAATTACAATGTATTGTTGTATAAGCATGCAGGATTCACCAAACTTTTAATATACCATTTAAAAATCTTGTAGAATTCACCAAATATAGATTGATATAAATACAATTGAAACTTTCATTTATTCTTACATATTTTATTCAATTATGAGACCTTCTACTTCTTGATTTAGAAGTTAGCGAAAGACGAAAATGTAGACTTAAAGATGAGTGATCATTTCTTCATAGTGTTATTAGTTATAATAATAAGATTTCTTTATCTCTTTTCCATTCTTTCTTTAGTCTTAAAGATGATATTGAGTAGGGAATGGGATCTATATTCTTTGTCTGTCTTAAACAAGAAGACATTTTTTTCCAGGTTTTATTCGAAGCGAGATCAATATGTTGAGCAGTAAGGGTAAGACTCTTGATCCTCAGGGTAGTGAAGAGACTGGGAGGCCATCAAAATGCCCAAAATGTAGAGGTACCATACATTATTACTTTGGAATTGGAAAAGATTTTGATCCATCAGATCAGGATGGAGCTACATCATCAACTCTTCCACCAAATATTAATGAAGAAGGAATTCACAATACCTCACTGCGACTGGAAGGTCAAGGTGAGATTGTCATTGAGTTAAATCCAAATGTATCAAATTAGGATGGAAATATCATAGAATATGTTCCAGGGGATACCTTGGTTAGCCAAAATGAGATAATTGACTTGGATGAGGATGATGTTGGTAGCAATAAAAGAAAAAGAAAATAAAAAATGGGGCGCGAGTGGGAAATGACAAGGAATTTTCAACTTGCTTGGTTGTAAAAGTACCCATTCATTGTACCAGTGGGGAAAGCAAATGATATTGAAAGTGCAACATTGGCCAAATGTATAATTTGTAGTTGGAAATGTGGAAGAGACAAGACGTTGCAACTAAAGATTGACACTATAGAAAAGCATATCGATAAAGTTTATGAAAAACATATCATAGACGGAAAGGAACAATCACTTGTACAATGGAAATCAAAGGAATAATTTCTTCATGTTAGGTATGCCTTGGAATATGAATATCATGACCAAATAATTTTGAAGCTTGCTGCATGTAAAGGTACACTTGAGGCTCAATTTGGAAAAGCAATGGAAGCAGCAAATTTGTCAAAACTTGTTCAGATGAGTGTTGTTTTTCATATTTTTTCCAGAGGGTGTCCTATAACAGACTACCCAAAATATTCTAGTTTATTATCTTATTGTGTGTTCCTCACTATCCCTTCTCACATTGGTCAGTAAACGTTGGATGGGAATGGGAAAACTGTCTTGCTGCAGTGGAAAAGGAAGATTTAAAGGAGAAAGTAAGAGTCAAATTTCATTGCATTATCTTTAGATGAAGTTACTATGGTAGACAATACTTCTTGGGTCTGTATGCATTTGTATACTATAGAACAACATGTTCACTAAGGTCATCTTCTCTGTGTTCATAAAATGAAGGAAAATTCAACATCGCAAAATATATTTGAACTAGTCAAGAAATATTTGAATGAAATTGCAAGTATGGATGAGTTGACAATTTCCAAAAAGTTGGTGTGTGTAGGAGCTAATGGAGCTGTAGTGATGCAAGGTCAAAGGAGTGGTGTTTGCACAAAGTTACAAACTCCTTGAACACCATACATGCTTGGTATTCACTACATAGCCCACATAATGAATTTAGCATTCAAAATTGTAAGCAAGTTTCTGATAGTATCAAAAGTTGAAAATCTAGTCCACAAGATCCATGCATACTTCTACCGAAGTCCCAAACATTTCGTAGAATTTCAAAAAAAATCTGAGGGAATAACACCAGGAAACAAACTTCTCAAGGATGTTGATAACAGATGGATCTCCCTGCATGGACCAGCACAACGAGTTCTTTCATAATATCAATCCTTGATTGGAGTGATGTACGAGCATCACAACATAGTAGACAAAGCTCTTGACCTCTTACATAGGTTAAGCGATATAGAGATACTCTTAACTTTAGCTAGTCTTCTCCTCATGCTGGTTGTGATGAACAATCTTGTGAAGAAATCCCAAGATAAAACTATGTATATTTATGAATATTCCAATCTACGTAAACATGCATGCTTGGCCCTTGATCATCTATATATAGATCTAACACAAGAAGGCCAAAATTATTTCATGTGGTGGAAAATTACTAATTTGAATAATCCTGATAATTATTTATAGTTTAATGCAAGCGGGCACTTATGTATCTATGTACGTGGATATGAGATACCAATGTACCATTGTAAGATAGCTAGACACTCTAGCAGAGAAGTAATTGTTAATGAGGAAGATTTTAATGGAATTGTTAAATTTGTTAGTGATAATTTGAAGGAAATTGAAAAATATATTTCCTCAAAGATTCATGAAAGATTCCCTCAACATGAAATACTTGAAGTCATGGGTATTGTGTATCCTCAATTTTGGGTAAATTGAGAAAACCCAAAATATTTTCATGATAAAGTAAAAATATTGATCGAACAATTTTCAAAAAGTGTAACATACAATGAGCAGAAAATAGAAGGACTTTTAAATGAAGCTAAGCTTAGACAACAATGTAGGAATTTTGCAATAGCTATGAAGGACCAGTATAAATCCATGGGCATGGAGAAGGCCTTTGAACCAAGATCAATAAAAAAGGTTTGGACAAGCTTAGGTCAGAGTGAAATATTGTGTGATTTGATATTAGAATATTTCAAACTTGTTGATTTATGTCAAACAATGACATTGGGATCAGTGGAGGATGAGAGATTTTTCAATACATTGGTGTTTTTGAAATCAAAGTTAAGAAAAAACTAGACAAGAATTTGGAAAATTGCTTGAGGATGAAAGGAACTGTGTATAATTTCAAGAAATTTCCTTTTGAAAGGGCACTCACAATTTGGAGGTCCACATGTGAAAGAAGAGGGACCAGGTTGTGCAACACTCCAATTCCAAACATTGGTACTGGTGGCAGTGGCAGTGGGACTGAGACAAATGACATTGACACAAATCACACAATGAATGTTGAATTTGAGACACATGTCGAAGAAAATGAAGAGCAGACTCAGAATCAAATTCAAGACAACTCTTTTACTTTATCTCAAGATGAATGTCAGTTTGAGGACCCTAACTCTGTTTTGGAAATGGAAGATAATTAGCAACTTTTAGGTATTTATACTACACTTCATGAATCAGTTTCCATTGTTCCAAACTGTAGTTGATGATATTTTATGTTGTATTCAATGAAATTGTGAATCATTGCACTTCATGATATTTTATTTTATATTGCACTTCATGAAACATATTCCAAACTATAGTCGATGATATTTTATATTGTATTCCATAAAATTGTGGTATTTTATATTGTATTTCATGGTATTGATTTTGATATGTGATCATCATTTTTAAAGAACAACACTTATCACACTAATAAAAATTCCTATTGCATTTGCATTCACACAATCTCTTTGATAAATAATTGAAATAAATATTAATCCATTCCTTGAATAGAAGCTAACAATTCAACATCCATAACTTATAAGCTAACAGTTCAACATAAATAACTTATAAAGGCATCCACACAACTTAAACAATAAAAGCTTAAACTACCAAATCACCTAAATTATACTAAGAAATCCTTAAGCATCTATCACCATAAAATCTTTATTCACAGATAAACATTCCACAACAATGAAACTAACCAAAAATCTATCATTCCAATAATAGATAATCCACTAGAAAACTACTCAACAAAAGTACAATAAATCCACACACCATAACTCAAAGATTATGTATGCATGAACTTCACCATTGTCTTTCTATATTGAAATAACAAAAAAGTAGTAAAAATAACATAGTTTTTTTGTCTTGATAATGGTTTCTTGAAGACAATTGTTTTGAAAATTAAAATAAAAAAGTCTTTGAAGTATCAAGAGAGCCAAATTAAATAAAATAACATAAAAACTAAAAACTAAACAGTGGTCCCAACACCGACTCCTTCATTTTCAATTATTTCCACCTCTTGCTCCTTCACTAGCGCCTCCTGTGCCCTTACTATTTGCTTGTATTCTTACTACTTGGTGACAATTGTGGTGATGCTTTTGCTTCGTGGAGTCGTGGTGATTTGCAATCTTGTCCTCCATCTTGAAAGTGCACAGTCTGACTCAACTAGCATTTCATAGATGTTGTCAATTTTTGACTTAAATGCACTCATATAGGTCTATAACTTACTCAATTTTCTAAAGGAGTTTGTAGTGGTTGTATCAAGATCAACTAATTCTCTATGATACACCTCTTTAAATTCCATTGTTATGTCTACAAGATCCAATACATTTTCATCAAACCCATATGTGAGGTCCGCTTCAAGAGCATTGAAGTTGTCCTTGATCTGCACCAATATGTCAAAGTGTTTTTCTAACACTTTATTGATTTCCTTGATATAATATTCATATACTATCAATTTCCACTCCAATGAATCATACCAACTAGGATCAATTTCTTTAGGGTCATCCACCAATTTTTCTCTTATTAACAAAGTGTGCTCCATGGAGACTAATTCTTGAATTTCCTTTGAAAGAAAAAATGTGCTACTATGTTCTCTCCTGGTCTATTGGAGCTCACCTATCAGTTCCTTTCTTTTATCAAACACATTAACAAATAATTTCCTAAAATTAGTAATGTGGAAAATTCCATCCTAATAAATCCCTTCTATTGATTCACTAGAAGCTTTAGCATAACCTAATTTTTTCTTGACCCGTTGCACAGTGTCAGAATCAATACCTTGAAAATTTGAGCTTGAGGCTTCCTCATTGGTTAGAGTCACAATTGATGAAATAAAATTTCTTAAAGAAAGATTATGAGATTGCAACTAAAGGTTCTCCTTTTTCAGTTCTTTTGCTTGTTTGATCAATGCATTAATAGAGTAATCAACATGATATGCATCACCTTCTAAAGTAGATGGCCCCATATCAACACGAGTAACCTTGTAGTCAACTTTTGTTATCTCATTTTTGTTTAGGTCTTTTTCTGGATCAACAATCTCCAATAGTTGATGCCTAGTAGTGGAATCGGTGACAATTCGTGACATCCTCTTAGCCTTTTTGGGCTTCTAGTAACCCTGTAGTAGCATGGCAACTGTATCTAATTCAATTGTCATTGCGAGAATATTCTTTCTTTTCTTCTTGACTGCTTTCTTTAACCATGTTGGGGAAGATGCCACTAATCCAGTGTCTCTACTTTTAACACTTACATTTTCTTTTTCTTTTTTCTATTGATTGAACATAAACATAAGTATCTCGTAGTGGAGAAAGGGGAACTTCAAATAATGTGGGAAAAGAATTATCATCAATTATTTGTTGAAATATTCCCTTAGAGTCTATAGGCACTGAATTTTCTTGATTAGACTTTTTCTTAGGTACCGAGGGTACACTATCCTATTCAAAAATTGATTTTAGCTTGGGCCCAATGTCTTTTGGCTTCTTTCCATCTCCTGACTATGAGCCAATGCCAAATGGTCTAATTGACTACTTTCTAGCTGATATATTTATGCCAGAGGCCTATACAGTCCCTTGCTCTTTTCTTTGCAAAAATCTTTGCTCATGGGGAGAACCCGCACTTTGGCGCCATTTTTTGTTCAACTAGTCTAAAGTTCTTCTCAAAATAGGGGAAAAAAGGACCATTAAGTCTGAAAATTCATCCTCTAACCAATTAATTTTGTACAAGGGCTTACCAACAAGGGCCCGATATTCAGGATCAATGATCATCGAGTCTTCTTGTGCATCTTCTGGAATATTGAAAGAAATAGCAAAAGCTTGTATTTTCCTTTGGGTCAATCTCATGAAATTTATTTTATACGTCTCGCCTTCATCTGTACAGTCTTCCCAAAAATATTCAATATCAAGGTGATGTTCATAGCTGCCAACTCCATACAATTTTTTCTTAACATAACCCTTGCTATCAAAATTAGTTCTCATGGGCAAACACTGAAAATTGAATTCATTCAGGGTTTTCTGCACACCCCTAGCAATATTATTACTTTTTCAAGAAAATGAAGGCATGGACAATGGAAAAGCATACCCCTTCTTTCCCATGTTTGAATATTTAACATTTACAATAGCCATTTGCTAGCAAACTTCAAGAAAAACTAGGAAATCACTTGGGTAATGAGGCAATTTCAATGGAGCCTTCTCAAAACCTCCAATTCTAAGATAAGTAAATCTATTGAACTGAATGTAGAAATTTTCAAACCTCAATACCAGAGCAACCACTTCAGGTGAAAATCGAAGCTTAGGTTTTCCATCAATTTTTATCACAATTTCTATTAAAAATGTGTCATTGATGCGTCAAAAATTCTTCATTCCAACCTCCTTAGTGAGCTGTGGAAAATTTCTATACATAGGTGTGCCCGACGTCAAATACCTTTGCAGCTCCAACCCTGCCTAGACAACCTCTTGACTGGTTAGAATTTAAACCAGGTATGAGCACATGTGGAAGGAAATAGTTTTCCATAAATTTATCAATTGCTCATTTAAATGATAACTAATAATCAACCCAGTCAATTAATTTATTTTCACTAGAAATCAACAGAATAAAATGACACATCCAAAATTCAAAAGAGTTAGAATATGCATTACCAACCATGTGATGTAGCAAGGTGATAACATTTGAAAATTTCATCCTTAAAATGAACCCTTTTAAGCTTTGAGGGCAACTAAGACTTACTCTTTTTATCGAACTTCAACCAATTCCTCGCAATGAAATTTTTGCACCATTCCTCATTCATTCTGAAAAACTCATCACCAATAGCTATAGACATCTCCTCTATAATTTCCCTCTCTAGAATGCTTAATGTGCAAGAAATCACTTCAGGAGTAATTCTTGCAATAACTGATCCGTCCACAACTCTAATTTCCCAAGTCTCTGGAATGTGGCCCCTTGCACATGCAATCACCAGGTTGACGCTTTGTACAACCTCAGAAAAACCTCTTGCATGTTCCAAATCACTCTGCATAAATTTATCTTCTAGTGTTGTTCTCCCCCTTTGCTCCAGGTGCACCAAAAACTCCTCCAAATTGATGTGCACAATTTCAGTGTCCCTCATGCCAGACCAGTGATTTTGAATTCCACTTTGGATGAGCACAAATTCATAGAGATAGAATGTTTGCACTTGAGAAGTACTAACATTGGCAAAGAACTAGAATGCATGATAAATGACTAAGTAAAACTTCACCACCCACTTATGTCGTTATTTTGATAGGATATGCATTAAATGTGGCATTCAATTTCATTCCTCAAAATAATAGCCTTTAAACCTACATGCTTTCTAAAATTCTTGAAAAGATAACTCAAGGTTAGTCTATACGTAGCATTCAATGAGATGACGATGCCTTTGAAAGCCAAGATATGTCCATAATGTCGTGTGGTCACTAAAACTTGGAACCTTAGAACCAAAGTCTAAAGTTTCAAAGTTTTCAAAACCTCTGACTCACTGACTACAAAGATGACCAACAAAGACTTGCAACTCAACAAAGTGAACCAAGTCGGGGAATCAGGAATTATGAAAATTTAGAACTCCACGACAAGGTTATAAAACTCTGAGGACTAGCAACTAAGGTTAGGAAAAACACCAAAATTGTGATTTTGAGTGATAGTAACCACAACAATGAAACTAATAAAAAATCTACCATTCCAATTACAATAATAGATAATCCACTGCAAACTACTTAGCAAAAGCAGAATAAATCCACACACCATAAATCAAAGATTATGTATTCATGAACTTCACCATTATCTAAGTATTTCTATATTGAAATAACTCTCTCATCCTCCACCGAATAAAAAGATGACCAACAAAGACTTGCAACTCAATAAAGTGAACCAAGTTGGGGAATCAGGAAGTTATGAAAATTTAGAACTTTGCAACAAGGTTATAAAACTCTGAGGACTAGCGACTAAGATTAGGAAAAGCACCAAAACTGTGACTTTGAGTGATAGCAACCATAACAATGAAACTAACCAAAAATATATCATTCCAATTACAATAATAGATAACCCACTAAAAACTACTCAGTAAAAGAATAATAAATCCATACATCATAACTCAAAGATTACATATGCATGAATTCATATAAATATTTAGTGGATTTGATAATTAGTCATGTAGATTGAGTATTGATGTGTGAATTGTAATGCAATTTCACTAAGATTATGGATGCCTGGAATTAAAATCACCTTATAGTTCATATTTTAATTGTGTTAAAAGTAAAACTTGAACAAGTACTCAATGATTCATCACTCAACTCAATGCTTAATAACATATTAACAATAGTATTAGTAGCATATACAACAATGAACATCAACAATCGTTTATGTGTATCTAGTAGTTGAAACCACTACCAAACTTTTTCTTCAAATGATAAAATAAATAATACATATAATTGAACATCAACACATTACTGAAGTCTGAATCTTAGCTTTTTTATTGATTATCACATGAAGGAGTGCATAGAGGCATTGGCAATGCAAAATCTTGCTCAAAGACAACTCTGCATAGAGTTGAGTTGGAACTTGGAAACTCATATTATCAAAAATCAAATCACTGCATCACCTTTTCTAGCAACTTCCACTATTCAGGTGGTGGAATTGTCATTTGTTCTAATTTATTTTGTTTGACTTGAAGATTTGTTAACAATTCATGATTCAAATTGGAACTTGTCTTGGATTCTTTAGTCAATTTTTCATTCAAGGTTAGAAATGGTTTGATGGAATCCAAATAGTTCACCACATTTGTGTTCTAAGGAAACTAGTCCAAATCAATCTTCCTTGCATCCTCCATTTTCTTTCTGAAATTATTTTTTCCAATGAATCACTCATTTGTGTCAAAAGCCTCTAGCAAACCAAGCTCTGTGAATTTCCTTACCTTTTCATCCACCTTCTTCATCTTGTCTACAACCAAATGCAAATATTCCTTTGTTTCACACATTCTCAAACACTTTTCAATGATAGATGACAAAGTCATTGATGTAGCAAGCCGATTAGTAATCCCTTTTGATTTCAAAACATTATCACTGGCTTTGTACACTAATTGTTGAATTTGATTTGCATATTTCACTAATGCTAGCACATTTTTGTTGTCCACTAAATATTTGTTGAGCTACTTATGATGTTGTCTGATAGCATCAATCAATTGAAACATGTCACACAAATGATCAATCCTCTGCATTATTTCATCCCAGATATTTTGTTTCATATGCCTCATTGTTTCTCTACAAAATGCAAATAACTTATTTTGACAAGACTTAATTTCATTTTTTGCTTCCATCAGCTCTGCCTCCAATTTTTTTTCCCACTGTGCATTTCCATTCACAATGCTTAGTCTTAATTTTTTTGAAGTGAATTTTTCCTCATCATATTTCTTGTTGCTCTCATATATCCTTTGCTTCAGTTCATTCATTTTAGTCTCTTTCTGGTTATCCTCTTTTCTTGTTGATGTAGAGGCAGATTTTTTTATTCTTTTTTCTAATTCATTGATCTTGTTATCTGCTACTTTCCTCTTTGCTTTCTCAATTTCTAGGTTTTCCTGTAACTTTTCAATTTGAGTATGCAACCATTTTTTCTCTCTATCTTTCTTTAGCAATTATGTGTACACCAGTTCATTGTTCTTCTTTGATACATTAATTTTGTCAATATTTTTTAGTCCAGAAAAATCCAATTGAATATTGTTCACCTAGAATTCAGATCGAGCCATCTAATTTGTTGGTTTGTTTTGAACTATGGGAACAAGAATTGTGTACTCCATGATTTCTTTATTTGTGTCAAATGTGAGTAATACCATGGTTGTTGTAGGCTCTGAAGTTATAGCAGACACACTCTCCATTAGTTGCTTCTTTTCTTTTTTATTCAAGTCTGATTTCTTTTTAAACTCTTCAATGTAATCAAAACCTAGGGACTCAGGAACAATGAATGCTTGAATGGAAAAGGAATAGGAGTACTTGCAGTTGCTAATGATGTCTTAGCTAGACTAATTGGTAGTGGGGGAGTGCCTGGAAATAACTCCTTTGTGGTGGATCCACTAGTAGTGTGACTTGGACCTATCAAAATCCTTTGACTCTTCTTTATGCCTTGATCACCTGGTGTTTCTGTGGTATATTGTATTGTTTTCCTCTTGTGTGTAATTTGTTGTTGTAGCACATGTTGACCACTACTAGTACTACTACCCATACCATCGCCACCGAGGTAGTGCCAGTTGCACTAAGCTATCCACCATGGGCATTTCCTAGTTGTGATTGTATCTGACCATGAGGACGAGGATTTGAAGCTTTAACAAATTGACTTGTATGCCCTTGGTCTACTTTTTCACCTCCAAGCCCAAGCCCAGATTTATCAACTACTTTTCTATGCTCTACATTTGTTACCATCCAAGGGCCTTGTCTTTGGGACCCCAAAGGACCACCTTCATAACCCATTTTTTCATCTATGGCTGCTCCTATAGTATATGCTTCTTTTGTGGTCTCGCTTAAACCAAGTTTGAAATTTGCATGGCTTTGTTCTTCCCTATCATCATTAGATTCATCATAACTTTCTTTATCTTCTTGTTCATCTAGATGCTCTATATTCCATAATTTACTAAACTAACAATCTTCTTCATTATCTCCATACTCTGTAAGGGCCCTTGGATCACCTAGCTCCTTCCTCATAGACCAAAAGGTAGTAATTTTTTATAGTGACCAATTTTTATTTGTAACTTACTTCTCTAGAGAATCTGGTATTTTTACTCTACTAGATGGTTTATGACTTTTTCATAAAAATTGTTGTACCTCCTAATTGTCTTTCAATGCAATGTCATAATTTTTGCTAACAACTATTCAAAAGAAATACCATTCTCAGCAACACTTTTCTCCATTTCTATTTTGATCTCATCCCAAGAATCCTTGTTTCTCAAGTTTTCAAGAAAGGGTTTACTTTGATGTTGAATTCTACTTGCAACATTCTTATTGAGCACAATTATTGATTTAATGGTGTCACATGGATCATACTTCCAATGACAGATAGCATCAAAATAAAAAAATTCAAAAGATTATGTGCCACACTAAATGCTTTTCTCTTGAATGTGAACCCTCCACATGAAAAAGGTAAAGAAGGAAATATGGTCTTCTTTTGCTGACCGACAAAGTGTAGTTCATCAGTACTCTACATCTACCTTACATATTCCAATGCAAAATCCCTTTCTATCACATGTATTGGAAGTTTGTATGGTTGTACTAACGATCCATAAAATCTTAGTACAATATATTCTTCCATTAAGTACCAATCAGCCAATTGTATTCCTTTTCCTAGTTAAATGCAGTTTCTACATGATAGGTAATCTAGGCATTGGAGTATTTGTAATTTCTTGATGCAATGGAGCTAAAAAGTAGTCTACAAAATTACTGTAGTTCCTTCGAGAATCATTCATCCTTATCTCAGTGGTCCATTAATATATTGGAGCCATTTTATTTTCCTTAGCATTATTATAGGGTTGAATCTGAAGCTTGTTGGTCTAAAACATTCCTCTAAATTTGAATAGAAAAAGATAGCACAAGTAGGTTGTGAACTTAAATGTCTTGGTGGAACCTCCTTTAATCATTAAAAAATGTTTATCCATGGATTCTACAATGTGCTTAATAAAATTATATTTGACATGTGGAACACCATAATGGATATTATACACCATTTCAAGGAGGCTTGCACCCACTTCCAAATTGCTATCCAGTCCAAGGAAAAATGCTAGCATGGAAATAGTATCTTGAACATATGGTTTAAAAATATCCAAATCATAAGGAGGCTTATGATCACCTTTCAATTTGTTTCTATCCTGAACTATTCTATTTAAGAAAGAATTTTTTTCCATTTCATCCACTGCTTCATGATCACTAGCAAGCTTTTCAAGGTTAATGTGGAAATTTCCAAATTCTTCAGTTGTAAACCCCAACACTTTTCCAATTTCTTCTACATTAATGGATAACAATTCTTCTTTTCTATCTTTGTTAACAATTGCTCTTTTGTTATCATCATAATTTTGGGCACAGACCATGATAAATTCTGGGCAAGGGAAAACCTCATGTAACATCATGCACCCTAATCCAGTTACCCACGATGCACTAATACTATTAATTTGTGTTTGATATGCAACCTTATTATGAGATGAAAATCTAAGTTTTGAGGTACACCTACCATAGGTTTCAGGATCACAAATATCATGGTATTCATAAGTGAAACCTGGGGTTTTAAGTAATTTTGCATAATGTATTTTTTTATCTGACCTTGCTCTAGTGGTACTGGTGGTAGACATGCTTATACAATGTGAAATTATGAATTCCCTATTGTTCCTCCTTAATTTTTCTTAATTCTTAAGTCTCTCAACCCTAAACCCAAACTTCAAAGATTGACAAAATAAGATTTTAAGAAACGTCAAATGATGAAACATAGCCACAGGAATTCTTTCACTTACCCATATTTTGATTCTTGAAATGATTAATGCTGACAGTCATGGAAACTGGGTTACTGGAATGGCTTTGTTGGAAGTGGAACTATGGAACCCAAAATAGGGTGGTGCATTGCAATGAGCAAACTGAATACTGAAATCTCCTTGTGTGCTAACCCTCTCACTTAAATATAAAATCACTTAGTAGTAGAAAGTTTTTTTTTTTTTAACATTAAAGTAAATGAAACTGAAATGTCTATGTGTTGCTTCTAGAATACACAATTAGTACATGGATGATAGCATTTAAAACAAGCCATTTAGTCCTACATTTACAAAAAATTCTAAACCATTGATCTTTGTAAATCTAACATTTTAAGGGTGATTCTAGAGGTTTAAGTTCGCAAGCCTAGCGCTCTATGCATTTCATTCCAGAATGCAACTACAACCATACATCAAATGTTCATCGAACGGTTGAGTAATTTATGATATAAATAATAAACATGTGTTTTAAAGTTGTTTTAAACTTTCATGCGCTAGGAATGACATCAAGGCCAAGGGGTCGGTAACTTAACATTGCAAAGGACTTAATAAAATGAATAATGATACCTAGAACAAGAGGAGAAGGTCAACGACAAATTAGAAATCAATAACATTTCGGTAAACCGTAACAAGAGTGAAAACTTTTAGTGTTTATAATATTTTTTGTCAATTTGATGGCAACTTTCTTTTTTCATTTGTATTTCTTTATTTTTACTTTTAAATATGCATGCAATTATTTCATAAATAGATAATACTTAATTTATTAAAGGAAAAAAACTATTTTGAATAGATTCGTAGACACCGAACTCATAAAATAACCCTTTACTGTAAATGAATAACAAAGAGTAACACAACACAACCATTTATTTTATTACAACTGAATTACAATGTCACATTATTACATATCTTTTTAAAGATGAGTAGTTGTAGAGAAGGCAAGCTCTTGTTTTGTATAAATAACATATGTCACTTTACATAGACATAATTTATTCCAAGTTGTTTCTCATGACAATGGATTACAAATTGATTCCAATTTCCAAGCTTTTGCTAGTGACAACGTAATAAAAATGTGACACTAAAAATAAATGCATGATTCCAAAGCTTCTGCTAGTGACAACGTAATACAAATGTGGCTCTGAAAGTAAATGCAGGGGACTCACCTAGCCAATAATTTTGGGGAAATGAGAGCTATGAAGATACAAAGTCTACTTATCCCCTTTGAGAACCAAAATCATGCAGTTCAAGAAGAGGGGTAGTAAAATTGCTCCCATCTTCTACCTGTAGCCTCCATGCATTGGGATAGCACTTATCTCCATTAGAGCTCCTCATCCTAGTTCAAAACCTATTTGAGAAGTCGGCTAAACCAAATCAACTTCTTTCCAATTCCATCCATTCTAAACTTGAAGGAAATTGGTCTTTTACTTTGTAACTACATAATTGGAGGCATAAGAATTTAGAGTATCCCCAATAATACCACATCATCTTCTTCCTGAATCCTTATTAACCCTAAAAAATGAAAACCCTTAATACTTATGACACTATCCACTATCACTATCCCTATTTATGGGCCACCAGTTCCGCTACTAGAATGATTTGTATAAACCAAATAACCAACTTAATCGATTCATGTAACTTAAGCTTTACATGTACAATTAAAATGTTTAATTTGATTGACGTTTGGCTACATGCAAACTATACCTCAAGCTGACAAGCTGTCAAAATCGCCAGACACCAGTGCCACTCAAATGATATGAAATCATTAAAAATCTTGTTTCATTAAAGCTATGATTTGTCTAATCAATCACTTCGGATGTTCATATGGAATTAATCACCACCCGCAGTACAACTACCACACTTTCATCAAAAATATTGAGAATTTTATTTAAATGCAATGTAGTACATCAAGGCATTGAAAAGAGAGAATGAGCAATGAGTGATGAGCCTTGATCTCGCCATGTGTCCACATCTAACGGTTCTAGTGTTATTCTATAGGTTTCAATTTGCAAGTCTAGTGCTTTAGAGATTTACTTCCAGAATACAACTACAGTTGTCCATCAAAAATTCATCGAACGGTTGTGGTTATATTGATTTGTGTTGAAATCTGGCTACAGATATGAAATATCCTTCACACATATTTCCTTCATTACTTTGGTCCAAGGATTCAATTATTTTATAAGGTTGATAATTCAGCCTTGTTTGGCCTTTACATCCTTTGTGTAAAATGTTCTTAAGTTTTTAAGCCCTGGTACTATGTTTTTCCTAGGCAGTCCCTCTTTTAAAATAAACTTTATGCATGTACATATTTATGCCACTTAAGTTCTTCTATCACTCATTGCCAAAATCCTTCAACCCATCGGGCTCATTACCACGATGAGTGATGAGCCTTGATCTCGCCACGTGTTCGCATCTAATGGTTCTAGTGTTATTTTGTAGGTTTCAATTCACAAATATAGTGCTAAAGAGATTTACTTCCGGAATGCAACTATAGTCGTCCATCGAAAATTCATCGAACAGTCATGGTTATATTGATTTGCATTGGTAGTTTGCCACTAAATATTTTTTATTAGTTTGATATTATGCTAATTCACCAATGTTTTTTATTATTCATTTGAAAATAGGTTTAATTCACCAATGAAAATATTTTTTTGGTTTAAAAAATGTTGCAATTCACTAGGATTTTCCACAAACTTTGAGTGATTAGAAAATATTTGCCAATCAAGATTATTTTTTTTCCCGAAAAATGAAAAAAATTTCCACTAAAATTAATATTTTTATCAGGAAGTATACAAGATTCGCTAGGATTTTACACCTTCACCGAGGGGGGTTTCTTAAAGTTATCCCTTGAAAAGGGTGTGACTTCGAGCTTCAAAAGGTTAGCAAGTTGCGTTATTCTAAACACTTATGAAAAAAATTCAAATAGGATATTCAAAGGGGTTTTTCTTAATTCATGTGAGGTCTCCTTTTAGGGAACATCATGCCTAATCTCTCCAAGAGAGGACAAGTTGAGGATAAAATATTTTTAACTTAGGGAATGCAATGCATAGAATTACCACTAAGAGGAATGTCATATGCTCAGAAAGGTTGCAATCTTGGAGGAAATCAAACCCAATGAAACCACCAAGAAGAAGAAACATTGCATGAAGTAAGAAGACCACACTATGAAACATAAGTTATAGTAAAAAATGATAATTCCAATGTATTCCCCCACTTTAAATAAATTTATAAACACCATGTTGTGAGAAATTACTTTAAAGTAGCAAGAGATAAGTGTTAAACAATATATGAGAGCTTATTTTGAAAGCCCTATGTCAAGCATATGTTTCCAAATGAAGCTACATCATGAAAAAGGGATTGCCCCCAAATAAAATCCCAAACACATAAGGGATCCACAAATTTGAGGTTAGTGTATGTCTTTGCTACAATGATATAAATAGAGCTCAGAAACATCATCATTCCTCAAATACTCGTAGAACTAAAAGAATGACACATAAATAACAAAAACAAAGAAAAGCATTTAGGTCAACATGGAAGAGACATAAATGTCTCAATGCCTTGTTCCATCCCCAAAAGGAAAACACAAGGAAAAAGAAAAGATAAAGGTTTACAACATATAGAAGAATGTAGGTACAAATAGAGGAATGAACATAAACACATGTCAAACAAAATGATACCGAGGATCATATTATGCACATGTAATCACACAAAAAAAGGACATGAAAATAAGACAAATAAAAGACTAGTAAAGCACATGTGAATCAACCTATGGCAGGTTAGTTGCATCCCAATCTTGTTCATAATATGCAGAAGGAAAAAAACTAGCCAAAGGGACAACACCAAGTGTTGTACTAGGAACATCACTAGGTTCAACACATGGTGAGTCACTCTTTTTAGGAGGATCATCATGGTTGATATCATCTAAGCTCACAGAGGAGGAAAATAATGAATTCAACTCATTATGCACTTCTTCATCAATTTTAGTAGTCTCATCATCATCATCCAAGTTAATCACAATAGGAGGTCTTATGATAATATCCATGGAAGGTACTTGTTCTTGTTGTGGTCGAGGTTTAGGATTTTCTTGTTTTAGTGAAGTTGGAGAATCATTATGCATTTCTTAAGTTGTTTTATTTTTATTGTTTGATTCATTTTATGTTTGTAATAGACGAGCAATAGCACAATTTCTATTCCTACACTCTCTAGCATTTCAATTTTTTTGTTCAGTTGTCAAGTTGCGATTGTGTAGGAGTGGGTTTATCAACCATAGGTTTCTTTTCTCCCCACAACGGAGGAACAAAAGGAACCATGGGAGGTTGTTCAACCACTTTCTCTTTAACTTTATAAACTTTTAGTATTTTAGGAGGCACAATGGGACTTATTTGGTTATCTTGTGGTCTCTTATAGGAAATAGGTAGAGGATTTGCTATGTTTTGATCTTGGTTACTTGGAAGGGATTTTGATTCAATCATGGTTTCATCAAGGATAGGAGGCTCAATCATGGGTTGAGGCATATAAGGGATAATTATGCACTTTTCCTATTGAAAAATAAGTCCTCATGAGGCCTAATAGGTTCCATAGGTTTAGGCCAAAATTGATCCAATGAGAAATTCTCATGGGAAGAAACAAGATTCAAACCACTTTGGTGCACAAAAAAGATCCCTTTGCAAAATTGAAACTTTAAACATTTATGCACTACTCGAAAAGAAAAAATTCATGGAGTGAAGCCATGGGTAGCCTAACTTCACATGAAATTGATCCGATGTTGAGATGATGGAGAATGGGACGTTCAATTGTTTCGGTCCAACTTTTAAAGAAAGAGTTACCAAACCTATTGTAGGGAAAGAAAAACCATTATAAATTTTGATCCATGCTTTTTATTGTTCATAAGTATCTTGATAAATTTCATGCACAAATAAGAATTCTTCAGTGATCACATTCTCTACACAGACGAGATCAATTAATATCCCATTAGTAGGCTTGTCATTGATTCTTCTAGCTATGTTAAGAGGACCATTAGGTGCATGTTTGAGTATGCCATTTTGTGAGAAATCAATATCAAGGGTCATATTGGTTAGGCCCTTACGAGGTTGAACATCAATGATTCCAATCATACTATCTATAGAATTTTCTTCACACTAGTAGAATTTGGAAAATAAATGACTAGGTGACTAAAACTTTTAGTCACAACAACTAAAAATGACTAAATTCTACTATTTTTTTGCAACACAACTATAAATTACTAATTTAATCATCAGGTAAAAAACACAACTAAATAATTAGTCACACAAATAAAAATGACTAAATAAATTACTAAATAATTAGTCACACAAATTGGTAATTTCCTTCTTCCCCACCATTTAAAAATCATACTATCTATAGGATTTTCCTCACACTAGTAGAATTTGGCAAATAAATGACTAGGTGACTAAAAAAATTAGTCACAACAACTAAAAATGACTAAATTCTACTATTTTTTTGCAACACAACTATAAATGACTAATTTGATCGTCGGGTAAAAACACAACTAAATAATTAGTCACACAAATAAAAATGACTAAATAAATGACTAAATAATTAGTCACACAAATTGGTAATTTCCCTCTTCCCCACCATTTAAAAATATCATTAGAATAAATTTGATGGATGTACTGGGGTGTGTTGAAATGGTCAAGTTTATTGCGAGTACTTACTTGTTGCCACATGTTTTCCCTCTCTTCACACTGCAACCTTCCTTAGAAAACTATGACATTCTCCAAGGCTCAAATTTGGTCGGGGGTGTTATTTGTAAACAACACCTCTTAGCTGACAGTCGCCTTTCTAAGCTTCTTCATGCCATGGCCCATGGCCTTATCAATGATTGTTCACAAGAATTCAAAGTTCGACTCAGGATCCTCAAGCACCAATTTGGAATTTTTGTTTGTGATCCTATCTATGAACTTTATAAAGCAGTTTGGTTACTTATTCAACATTCTCTGATTGAGCCCCATGATGAACCTCACTTCCCTCCTCTTGTGGATATTGCCTCGTTGGAGGGAAGTTATACTTAAGGGCTTCTCATTTCTCTTCATCAGGAATTTTGTCTCTTGGCCCTTTGCTCTCCTGCTCACACATTTCAGCTACAATATTTTTTGGATTTCTCTTAACCTTCTGGCTGCCTCTTATTCCAGGTTTTTTGTGGAAGCATCTCATTTTTTCTCACTTAATTATAGGTTTTTGATGGCTTCTAGTGTGTTTTGGTGTTCTAGAAAACTCGGCTACTAATGCTTAGTCAGCCTTCTATTTCATCCCACTATAGCTTTTGTGTTCTTTTATAATTGAATGGCTAGTTTGGCTCTCTTGGAGACTCCTGGGTTTGGTGTTTCATGTATGGAAAATCACATAATGTTTATTTCTTCTGTGGTCAGGATCATTTTTTGTAAGGCCTTGATAATGACATGATATTTAATCTTTGTAACTTCTGGTTCTCAGCTTATTGCTCCTTCTGGGTTACGTAGATATTTTTGTATTCTTCTTCTACCCATCAGATACTATGTAATTTCATTTTATTTTAATAAATTTTTGTGGCTTTTCCACCTTTATTTAAAAAAAAATCATTACAATTAAAAGTAATACTACGTAAAATATTTCTCGCCTTTAACCTTCACAAGGAAGGGTTTCTCCTCGCCACTCCAAGGAGTAGAAACCAACACCACACAAAACTAGATCCGAACACTGAAGGAAACCTACAGCTATAGCATGAAAGTCATTCACACATCACCAAAAGTTTCAATGGAAGCAAATGTCATTATTTCCAAAGCGGAAGGCTCCAATGTTAGCTCTAGATTGTTCTGATTCACTATGGCTATGTCTTTTAGGGAATCCCCATGAGATAGAAGTTTAGAGGTATTGCATGGTGAGGTGTTTGATGGACTAGAAGCAGTTTACTGAATCAAGGGAGGAATGTTGGGTTACACCACACTATGCATCTTAAGGTAGTCCCTCAACACTATGCATCTTAAGATTTTATGGCTAGACTAGTTGGAATTCTTTTGAAAATGTGGAGAGGTATGTCCCTTGGAAGGATGCATCCTAACCGTTTTTTAAGAACTTATTAGTTATTGATGTTGTGTATTTTGCAAAGCTAAGATTGATCATTATCAGCATTGGGATGAATTATAAAGCAAAATCATATAAAATTAGTCTCTTTTTCTTGCTAAATAAATATGTGTTAATCCCCTTCAAGGATTTGGTGCACCTATTTAGAGGCACATGAAACAAGAAATAAAATATCTAAGTTTATCTAAGAATAAATTTGTTGTAATCTCCTTTTGAAGAAATTTTCCTTGTTTCTCTCACATAATTAGCTACTTTTCTCTCATATCTTGTAATTAGGTAGAATATGGGGAGTGACTGGACTTTTGGGATCAATTTCTACATATCAAATTTATAACACATGCTTGAGCCTTCACAATCAATAAAAGAACTGATTATTACCTTTCTATTGTACGGTTCCATTATTTTTCTTAAATAATTATAGGTTTCTCTTATGGATATCAGTTCCTTTCATAGCTACACCTTTCTCCTCCTAACCTTTGTGATAGTATTCCATGAGTTTGTGTAAATGTAGGTCAGATCCTTGAGGTTGCTTTGTGGTTGATAAGCAGGTCTATGGCTTCTCCTATTATTGGTGTACCACCTTTTTTGTACTTTCAATCACTTATCCCTCCTTTTCCATGATATGTACCTTGTTTATATTATTGAATAGTGTTTTCTAGTAGTGTTTATAGGTAGAATATGGAAGTCTTGAAAGAGTAGATCATAAGATAATTTTGGGTTGTCTTTGATACTCATAAATAGTTTGTAAAAACAATATTTTTATCTTGTGCATGTTGCATTACCACTAGATACTAGAAGATTTTTTGTGGGATATGGGGTTAGCCTTACTTCCTATACAATATGTCTCCTTTCTAAATAAGATTAAAAAGGTTGATGTTGATCCTTTGAATATATGGGTGAATCAACATCAATATTTATATAATATAGCTAACCATGACTCATTTTTATAACATATATAGCATTTTGAAGTTTGAAAAAGGTTGATTATGTTTGATTTTTGGCATTGCTTTTAATTCCATTATTTTTAAATACCTAGATAGGTTCCTATCTACATAGCTGAAATAACTCCCAAGAACTTGAGAGGAGCACTCACAAATACAAATTATTTCAAAGTCTTTAATTTTCCTTATCCTTTTATCAGTAGATAGGTGAGAATATGATTAAAATAGATAGAATTATATCAATTAAAAGTTAGAAGAATCATTGCACTTCATTATGCTCAAAATAAAGTGCTCCTATCTGCAAATCTGAGTTTCATTGTTGACTCTAATAGTTGTTGATAACTGCTAGTATACTAATAGTATACCTTCTTGGAATGTTGGTGACATGGCACACACTTTCTATTATAGGTAATTGTTGAATAGGACAACTGAGAGGCGAGGTGAATCAATTGTCATAAATTTTAACCTTTAATTCAATCATTGGAACTAATACTTAAAACTACTTAAATGAATAATCATCAAATGCCAATGTAGAAACTCAGATCCAACACATAAACACAATAACACCAAATTTACATGGAAAACCCAATGAGGGAAAAACCACGGTGAGGATTAAATAACACTATAGATAATATCAAAATTGATTAGTAAAAGGCTCACTACCTGAAATAAGGACACACTATCCAAAACAAGGACTCACTGTCCAACAGGGCTACAACCCAGAGATACAAAAGATGGATTACTACCAGAATACAAAATTTATAGCTCATTGCAAAGAGTATGAACTGAAAAAATACACCTTTCTTGTGTAGAATTCAATTCCAACTGAAGCTTAGAACATGAAGTACTACCTCATATAGTAGTCACTTATACCACTTAATCATTTTCGTATCCACACTTCACACACCAAAATTTCCATTCACATTCCACTTCTACCTCTCACACACTATCTTATTGTTCAAAACATCTTATATATATATATATAAATAAGTATATATTTATTCATCAATTAGGTCGGCACCACACATGATTTGAACATTAGTGCAATATACCAATTCGGCTAAGATCTATACAAAACATCCCCATAATATGTGTTAGGTCGACCAAGATTGAGACCCAACCATAAGAGCTTCAAATGGTCAAACAAATTTCAAAGGCGATATAGCACTAGATTCTCATTGATAACTTTCTACTCCCAACACAAAGCTTCTCAAGATCTAAAGTATAGTTTTTTGAGTGAATCATAATGACATAGTTATGATATAAAAGTCATATCTTTTCTTACAGTAGAATTTGGACCCAAAAACCAACACACTGGATCATAGATAAAGAACATCTTCAATAGGGAATAGCTTCTGGTAAACATCTCATACATTCGGTACTGTGTTGAAATCAATGACAACCATTTGATGCAATCCAATTTTCAACAATCTCCCCCTTCATCATTGATGGCAATAAAAGATGTGAAATTCCAACAACAACAACCTTTGTAGTTCCCTTGACAAGATGTAATGATTTCCATTCTTTTCACATGTTCTCTCTCTCCCCCTTTGACATCAATGGCAAAGAAAGATTTATCTCCCCCTTACACCAAAATTTTCTACACAAAAAAAGTCTTCAAAAATGATATCAAAAATGATTCTTTACCTCAACCCTTCTTCTCCTAAAATGTCTCCTTGTATTTTTCTTTTAGTTCTAGAAGAAATGTCTTCTAGGAATCCACTGCCAATCTGATGTTTACACAAATATTGTTGTTCATTACTATCAAGTCAATTGTTTCCAGAAAAGTGTCTGGGATAGTGATGTTTTTTTCATTCCTCTCAACTTCCACTAGGAGACCAGAAAGTTGTTCCAATCTCAATTAAATTATCTCTTTGACTTTATAGAATGCCTTCACAATATTATCCCTCTATACCAAAATTCCTGCAAGTTCAAACTGTAAGGAATTGATCCTTTTCTTCTACACTCCATCCTTGTCATTAAGGATATTGTATGTTTTCCCAATAGAGTCTAGCTCAAGCTCAATAGCATCAATTTTTGCTCTGTAATTTCCAATAGTAGTGAGCCACCGGAGACAGTACCTGTACACACTGTTTATGATTTTTATGCATGTCTTTAATTCATTTATGCTCTTAGTCAATTTCTTCTGTGCATTTCTGCATCTTTCTTCCATAGCCAATTGAATCTCATCTTTTTCTTCTATTTCCCTAGATGATAGTACCTTTAGTCTGTCTTCAATCTGCTCAATCAATACTTCCAGTAAAATGTTTGTCAACTCGCTCAGATCAATGTCATTGTGAATTATATAAACAACCAAGGTGTATGTGATCTCATATTGATCATATGTAGGTGATGAAAGCCAAGCATCTCCAATCTTCTCCAGTCCATCAAATTGCTCAAGAATCTTCAACACCTTCCCTTTAGTAAAATCTTCTTCATCATCATTCGTTGATGCTAGATCAAATGCCTCTGTATATTTTCTTCCTTTTCTTCTTTCTTTTCATTTGCCTTCAACTTCTTTATTTATGGAGGAGAACTTGAAATGACTCTTCTTGCTTTCCTCTATCTGGAGGAGGATCCTACCTCAGACATCCCAACCGGATTGGAAAACATACCAGAATTCAATGTATATATTTTCTTCGCAAAGTATTCTTTACAAATATTTTCCTTCTCTTCTAAACATTCTAGCTATCGGTAAACCTACTTCCCAATTAGTACAACTGACTTCCACACAACATTCTCTTTCAATGGTAAAGAATTCAGAAAATACATCATCAGACATATAACCAAAGACCCAAAATGAAAAGGGTAATTGTCATTCTTTGTCGTAGTAATGTTCTCCATTAATTGATTCCTCAATAACTCACAAAAATTGAAATCCTCATTATTTTCAACCACTTGATGTGTAATGCAAATGACAATCACCAAAGTAGAGCCTTCCCTATTTTTTAAATATATCTTATATGAAATGCCATATGTCATATGCCTTATCACATGGTCAATTATAGTATGAATTAGAAGTGCCCTTTGATCTCCTGTCACCGCAGTTAGGGCTTCAACCTCTTTGTTCTTTACTAACTTCTTTACAAGAATGGGTCCATCATTACATAATCTTGTATTTGCTACAATTGCTTCCTTTGTAATCCCATAGGGTTTGTTGAAGAACATCTAATCACCTTGAATTCTGCTTAGGACAAACCAAACAACACTTGTATCCAAAAATTATGGAAATTCGCTCCAAATGTCTAAACCCTTGTGTCCTAGACTCTTGACCTTTTGTATTTGTTCAACTGAAAGCGAACCCTTGAAATTTGAATATTTTCATGGTTAAATTCATTGATTTTTAACTTACTCAATTTCTGCAATTCGTCACTGCACGAACCAAATACCACCATTACCTTTGACTCCATTATTTCAACTTTGTTCTTTGTACTTTCTCTTTCCAAAAACCCTAACTCCTCGTCTCCCTACTGCACTTTTCTCCTTAGCTTGATCAATTCACAATGTGAAAAATAATGACCACTCAACTTCCTTATTTATCTTGTCACTTTTAAGGTTTCATTGCAAAAAATAATTATCATTTATGACATCATCATTAGTACTTTACTTTGTTAGTGTCACCTTCTTAGTTGAAGCTTCTGGATCAATTTTCAGATGGAAAAGCCTCTGTACCAAAATCTGGTACAACAGACTCATTTCCACAATCTTCCTTCTCCAAGTTATGGTGCTTCTAGATTCAACTGATTTTTCCCTAATTTTGCATTTATTGCTTTTAAGCTACCAACTACTTTATGAGAAACACTGTAAACCAAGAAGAGCTCTGCAATTTTCTTGATTTGCATCTTTTTTGCCAAAATTTTCTCCAATTCCTTCAAAATAGATATTCACATCACTTATCCATGTGTCATCGCATGACACCAGATATATCAGGGGTTTGTTATATTTTTCAGTGACTGCTCCCCCTAAAACCACTACTGGGTTCAATTCTTAGAAGAGGTATATGCATTGGATGCAAATACAAAGTTATTTGATTCATTCTTATTCTCAATTTCTTCCTTCTTCTTCCAAATTTTTGACATATCTCTCCTTACTTCTTTTGGATCTACCTTTTTTATAGGATTGTTCTTCTATTTTGGATTAGGTTTCTTCCCAACTTTTCCTCTACAAAATTTTGAGATATGTCCTAGTTTTTTGCAAGTGTAGCACATAACATATCCTTGATCAAAAAAATTCGCATTTATCCTTGACCTATACTAATTAGCCTTTTGTCCAAAGATATTGCATGTATAATAGTAGCCTTGAAAAGACTGAATCCTTCTACTAATATTAAACTTGTTCATCATAATTTGGCTCCTACATTCAATAGCTCTATTTCCAAACTTGTTGCAAACATAACATTGTCTAGCAAAGAATACAACATTTTGACGCATTCTATTCTGGTTCATCCTACTTTTACATTATGTTGCTCTATGTCTAAATTTACTGCATGAGAAACAAAAACCATTAAAAGATGGGTACCTTTGAGCATTAGGTTGTTGAATGGGAATCCTTCCGGTATTGATCCTTCGGTTCTTGTTTTGATAAGTATTGCCTTGAAATTTCCTTTGATAGTCCACTTTGTTGAGATCTGGTTTAGTCTTTGAGATTTGTCCTTCTTCAAGTCCTAGACCACTTTTATCCTTTGTAGGTTTTTGAGATGAAATCAACTCATCAAGCATTGTAGAACTTGTCTTGAACCTTTCTTCATGAGCTTTTTCTTTTTCCAGATTGACTCTTAGGTTTACTACTTCTTGTTCAAGCTTATCACATTTTTTTGTCTTCTAATTAATAATATCTTTCAAGCCTCCTTCCTCTATCTTGCTTTGTTCAATTGCCAATTTCAAATTCTCTTCCACCTTTTTTCTTTCTTCAAGTTTCATTCTTAGATTCTCAACAATCTCCTTTGCTTCCTTTAGTTCCTGGTTAACTTCTTTATATTTCAACTTGAACTTAGATCCGATTCCTTAGTTTCTGAATGCATTCATTTGCTTGCTTGACATTTTCTTTCATATCTTCATTTTCTGACTCTGAAGTCTCTGTTCGTAATTCTTCATCCAAGTTAGATACCTTCATCATTTTGTTCAACCTACCAAGAATCTCCTTCAAGTTTTTAAACTCATTCCAAACGACTAAGCTCTGATACCAATTGTTGAATAGGATAACTAAGAGGGAGGTGAGTTAGTTGTCATAGATTTTAACCTTTAATTCAATCACTGGAACTAATACTTAAAACTACTTAAATGAATAATCATCAAATTCCAATGTAGAAACTCAAATCCAACACATAAGCACAATAAAACTAGATTTACATGGAAAACCCAATGAGGGAAAAACAATGGTGAGGATTAACTCACACTATAGAGAATATCAAAACTGATTACAAAAAGGATCACTGCCTAAAACAAGGCTCATTTCCTAAAATAAGGACTCACTATCTGAAACAAGGACTCACTATCCAACAGGGCTACAACCTAGAGATACAAAAGATGGCTTACTACCAGAATACAAAAGTTATGGCTCACTGCCAAGAGTATGAACTGATGAAATACACCTTTCTTGTGTAGAATTTAGTTCCAACTAAAGCTCAAAACATGAAGTACTACCTCACACTATAGTCTCTTATACCACTTAATCCTTTTCGCATCCACACTTCACACACCATGCTTTTCATTCACATTCTACTTCTACCTCTCACACACTATCTTATTCTTCAAAACATATTATATGTATATAAGTATATCTTTATTCATCAATTAGGCTGAAACCACATATGATTTGAACATTAGTGCATTATACCAAGTTGGATAAGATCTATACAAAACATCCCCATAATATGTGTTAGGTCGACCAAGACTAGGGGTGATCCCACAATACTGGTTTACAATTTCTGGGAGATCCTGAGTTTTGCTAAAATCACATATTTTTAGAAAATATAATGATTTAAGCCTTGAAAAGTTCCAGTTAAAGGATTCCAATTGAAGAGGGTTTGATCGAACCACCTTAGATCAAACCCCCGTGGATAGAACCCCGCTAGTTTTAAACCATACCTATAACAGAGTCTCCTTTACACCTATCAAAATGCTAATAAAAAACCACTTTTGATTTAACTTTTAGGGATCAAATGAATTCATTTAAAATTTATTTTTTGTAAGTATGTAGTCCTTATTATAAGCTTCCCAAAAATTATAAGTTTAAATAAATTTAATTTTCTTATTATATTTATTTTTTATTTCTTGTGAATGCAACATTAGATTCTCATTGATAACTTGTTGTCCCAACACAAAGCTTCTCAAGATCTCGAGTATAGTTGTCTGGGTGAATCATAATGACATAGTTAAAATATCAAAGTCATAGCTTGTCTTGTGGTAGAATACAAACCCAAAAACCAATACACTCGATCGTAGATAAAGAACATCTTTGATAGGGAATAGCTTTGGGTAAACATTTCATACATTCAGTACTGTATTGACATTATTGACAACCATTTGATGCAATCCAATCTCCAACGGTAATAAAATCCATTAAGATACCACTTGACATGTTTTCATCAAATAAAAAATCACAAAGAGTCAAATGTTGAGCCAATGGAGATAACTTTTGAAGTGCAGACTACATGATAGGCTCTTCTTATATGTTCCTCTCTAAGGGATTTGGACTTAAATGTTAGCCTATTGTAATTTTGTTCCTTTAATTATATTTTTGTTTGTATTTCCTTCATGTTATGTAGCTTTTAAAAAAAAAAAAAAATTTGTTTGCAATATATTATTACTATTAAATGACAATTAATTAAGTCATAAAGATACCTCAATGCATATATTGTTTGAGCTGATAACCAATGGATCTTATGAAACATCATCTTATTATTCTAGAATAAAATTTATTTCTTTCTTTGCAAAGTTTTTGGATTCATTTCTTCATATGCATGTGGCATTTGTAGAATGCGATTTTTAATTTTAATTTTTAGTGGTTGAAATTGTTCTTGATTGAGTTGTACGGCTCATTGTGCAAAGGAATAGATTCCATTGATCAAAGCAATAAATGAGAATGACAATAATCATGATACTATAGAGGTAGCATTTTCTGTGGTTGAATTAACTTTTTTATATTCTTCTGCTTTCTCTGTATTGATGGGAATGTTGGATAGAAAGATCAAAATTTAAAATACATACATAGTAAAAATAGAATATATTTACATTGCCCTCTCAATCAATAATGAAACTGTATGTTTTGAAGAAAATTTTCACGTTCCAGTGTGCCTTTCTTATCATTGTGATATCTCCTTTGGTGCTACTGTCGCTTGAAGATTACTATCCTCTATATCATGAAAATTCTAACAATGCATTGTCATTGTGGTTTGGTCATGCATTCTACTCTTTAAAAGTTCCCTATTGTCATGAATTATTCTTACCTTGGGTCATAAGCACTTCCATCAACATTGTTCTTCATAAAGACTCTAACAATGCCTTGGAACTGTCATCTATTGAGTTTTGAATTTAATGTTTTATGATTGTCTTGTGGACTATGATTAAACCCCTTGTCATTGTGATATGAATGACTACTATCACTTGTGATTATCACAGTCCATCTTATTTAACTCTATCCTTGTTGATCATGGATTGTCTACTAACAACTCACTATCTTGTGTTTTTAAAGTCATTCACACTTAGCTCATAGTAAAGTATTTTGTTTAGTTCTCATTTTCATATCCTAATGGAGTCATGATCTTTGATAATACCTATAGGTGTGATTATATAAATGCACCATAAGTACTATCCTCCAAGTCCATACTATGTATTTGGTTGAATATTATCTTATGGACTATCCTCTTTACCATCTGACTAAATTCTTAAGGATTGTCCCACTTCATGTAAACCTCTCTTTCCCATGATCAACACCTTGAGATTTACTATGGTAGTTCCTTGAGATATTTTCCATGCACTCCTTAATAAACTTGTAGGTTGTACTCTTTTGAAACTTTGTAAGATGGAAATATTTATTAGTTTACCACACTAATTTGAAGAAAATGAACCCTTGACAAGATTTATGATTTTTTAAAAGCCCTCTTGAATGCTCAGTTACTTGTATTTATGTATCTTTTAAAGTCCTTCATACTACCCTATCACTATTATTATTAATTTCAATGCCCCCTTCATGGTTATTCCATGGACTATCATTGTTTATTTGAATAGTCATGATTGTGATATCCTTTTAGGAATCTATAGGAAAGTTTCATGCTTTAATTTGAAGTCCATTTCCTTAAATCTTTTCTCTCTGCTCATTGCTCCTATCCTAGGGCTCAGGGTATCCTTTTTCTCTTTTCCCACTACATAGCTTGAAGTCATGTACGTTGATGTGCCATAGACTCCTTCCAATTTGGAAAGTAGACTCCATTTTGTGAGAATGAAAGGTCAATAAAGAGTCAAATTTTGATACTACTCCAATTGACCCCAAAAATGTTTTCCTATGGGTTTTTATTCTCTTGGATGTTCCTCATCATCATCTTGAATCAAAGTAGCCTATGCCTTCAAATCCTCTAAATTGAAACTTTATGCAATGATCCCAAAAATGCATTAACTCTGTCCTTTTATTATAATGACTATCATCTTTTACATTGGCTTTTGACATTATGATCTTGATCACTTGATCACATATTCATATTAAATTATGTCTATTAATTTTCCTTTGTAAATATTTCTTCATTATTTCCCACTTTCACTCTTTACCTCTTAACACCATGGGCATAATATTCCTTAATTTGTATTCAAATTACCAATTTTTTTTTGTACTACTTGTGACAAAATCTGAGCATTGCAAGATAGGAACCATTGAAAGTGTTATACAAAACAAGAGTGTATGTGTCTAGGAGATCTGGTCTCCATTTTAGCATCATCTCATCAAGTTTAGTGCATGTTTATATTTGATTCCAAGGAGTATAATTCTTTGGCTATTGATCATGTAAGTTTCAATTTTGTATTTTTTATACCCTTTTTATTAATCAAAATCTTACTAATAGATTTTCTTGGTTTGAGGGGAGATATAATGCTTGAAGACTACTTCTAGGTACTTGATAATTGAGTACTTATCTCAGGTTTTTCTATGGATTCAAATTACATTCTTAATTGATGTATTGGTTGCTCACTGATCACTTGAAGAGGGGTGACATTGGTGCAAGAATGTGGCTTTCTTGCTTCGCTAGCTACCAGTCTTTTGATGAGATTTTGATTTTCATTGTTTGGAACTTTTTCTTGGCTACACAAGTTAGAGAGAATCTTTGGAAATTCTAATGATCTTTTGGTTTATATTATATCTTTTTCCACATTCTTTATGCCTAAATCTTCATATTTCCAAAATTTTAATTTGGATTTCAAATCAATAGTCATCATATTAATTAAAAGAATGGAACATGGTTACAAGAATCATTGGTTGTGTTTAATCATATTCAAGGGTTTTATGTTAAGCAAAGTTGCATGTACATATATAAGGTAGTTTTTAGCCCCCCTTTCGAGAAAATCTACCACTTTGGTGGATATCTAGTCTCCCACAGGCATTTCAAGTCATGTTTGTGGTGATGCAAGGCTTTCTCGCATCACCACAGGCATGAATTGAAGTTCATGTGGGAGAGCGGAGGGTCTATATAGACATTTCCACAACATAATGTGTATTGTTTAAGACATTAGTAGAGAGATGTACATCCTAAAGGAAGTCCTCAGTGAATGAATCCAATTGGGTTGGGTGGGAATTGAACATAACCCCATGGGAATAGTAGTTGTTGCACATCACTCTAGCATTCCTTCCATATAGACTGATAGTGAGGAGATAGGTAGGCTAGACATATAGCTGAGCCAAGGTAGATTTACTTCTTCTTACGATATTGCTAACAACTATTACCTCCCCTAGGTGGGAATAGTAATTGTTGGGTGGGAATTGACACATTCGTTGGTGGGGGAAATGCTCAATACCCACTCCCCTGCAAGAACTTCAAGTCATTCCCATGGGAGAGCAGGTATCCACGATATCACATTTCTTTAAGGCATTTTTTGAAATAGTTCACTTGCCTTGTCTATGCTTCCACATTTTCATGTATGTCTAGTAGGAAACTTGTAACTACAATATATGACAAAAAATGTTGCAACTCCATTCAAACTTGAAGATGTTGCCTCAAGGAACTAGTTCATGGTCAATTTCTAGACTGATCTAAGGGAGATTTTTCTTTTGAGAGGTTTGCTTGGTCTAAGATTAAGGGCTAACTTTCATGGTTGAGTTCAACTTATGTATGATTTATTTGACTGGAATATTTTTGAACATTTTTAAGTTTATGTTTAATTGATTATCCTAATTCTATGAGAGGTTATTCTTATTCCTATCATATAGCTTCCTCTTCTTACCTTTTTCTTGAGTCTGGTAGGGCATCAAAGGGATTTTAATTTGCAAATCAAACTTTTCTTTTCTTTCTTGAATTTGTTCTAATGTTAATAGCTCACTCTTGGTCATTATGACCTATGAATTTTTTATCTTTTATTCCATTATTGTTGGTGGCACAAGGAATCATCTCTATCTCTAGATCGTTGATATGATTCTTTATATAATCTACTTATATGGACTTTGACTACCTCTTCTTTTATGATACCCTGCTGACCTTGAGCAGATTTTTGCATTTCAAGACAACTTGAACACATTGTTTTGTTGAATTCCTACTCAATAGTAGATTTATCCTACAACTAACTCAGGTAGTGACAATTTCATGTTCCTTTTTGTTACTAGTGAAATTCAGTAGTTGTGTGAAGTTGATGTGAAAGAGCTAGATATCTTGTTATTCACATATCTTATTACATTGAAATGAATATTTTCTTCAATTTGAATTTTTACTTCATATGTTTCTGTAGAGCTAAGGTGGCTTTGATAATTGTTAACCTTTGTCTTCTTAATAAAAATGACACCCTTCATACACTTCTTTTCCTCTCGTCCAACCTCTAGTTTTGTAGATAACCAAATTGTTCCTTTGGATTGCTCTGACAATAAGGGATCCATAGATAATCAAGTAGAAAGTTCCTACAAGAGAGAAATCAACAATTCTCAAACTGATTTGTGGGGAAATGGAAATTCAAGAGAAAGGTCAGGTGAGAATCTTGAAATTGATGGAATGATAGAGAAGCTTCTTGGTATTTTCCCACAACTTTCTCTTAAGGAGGCATTGTTGCAACTTCTGAAAACATGGGTGGTTAGTGCAGTCTCTATTAAGAAGTGCATAGGTTTTTCTCAGATGCATTACTCAGGAATACCTTCTTTGTAATTTATCTTGTCTTAATTATGTAAATCACTTTAGTTTTTGTCACTGAATTTTGGCATTTGAGTATTGTATGATAATGCTACCTTTTTCTCCTATTTTGATTACAAATAATGTGTGGCATTCAAAATATTTTTCATGTCTCAAGATTTATATCACTTGAAGAATTGAGTTTGTTTGTTGTTATGCTTTGATGGATGTCCCTTCATTACTACTGGATATTTGATGTAGTGCACATTATTATAGTGCAAGCCTATTTTTCAGATTGTTTAATTTAGCATCACCAATATTATCCAAAAGAACATTGTCCCTATTTAAAATGATGGAAATGGTTCACATCTCTCAGAACAATTTTTCTTGCAACAATCTTGGAGATGAATTTAGATGTAGTGTGAAAATCAGAACATACTCGAAGGTTCTTAACAGCTCTAATAGTTGTACTAGGGGCCTTATTTAACAAACCAAATACAATTGCTAAATTTTCACTATGGTGGAAGATAAATGATACTTTTTTCTTCTATTCTATAGCATTAAGTAAAAGTATTGAATCTGGAAATACTGCTACCTTCATTTGCCAAGCCAATTTCTCCAATTTTGTATATCTCTCCCATGTTTGTGGATGTGATCTATCTCCTACAATTTTTTAATTTATTTATCTTTCTACTATGTTTGGACTTACTTTTATAAACTTGCAATATACAATGCACTTTTATTCTTTCTAAATTGAGACTAATAGTAATTTTGTTGGTTGTATTGAGGCACAACTTCATTCATGGTGGAAAAGGCAGACCCTATTGCTCATATCAGATGGCACATTGCATATAAAGGAGGAAATATTCTAGCTGGGTTATTGTTGAATACATTAAAGGGGAGAGCTTCATATATGGGACATGATCAAGACTCTCATTCTTAGATTCTACACGTTACAGCTTGCTCCAAGAAGATTTGCCATGTTGTAGAAGTTTTAAGAGATGAAAGGGGCATGTGCTCGCATTGAAGGGATCTAAGCATGTGTTTCCATCATTACACAAGTCTTTTGGAGAATTTTCTTTCTTGCAATCATTTATGTGCAATATTGTAACTCAGATTTTTAGTTTTGTAACTAAAAATAAAAATTGTAATACTCTATTTCTAAGCTATAACTGGAACATCTTTCTTTTATTAATAAAGTTCAGCGATTTTTCCTTCTTAATGGATGTCTTATTGTGTGCAAATGATGATTGATGTGTATTTTTGTGTTTTATGTTTAAATCCTCAAATATCAGTCAATTAAAATGACTAAATATACTACTAATTGACATAAATTAATAATTAAATTGACTAAATATACAATCAATTGATAGAAATTAGTGAACAATGAATAAATATGACTAAATATATGATCTATGAAATAAAAATGACTAAATATACTACCAAATTTATCAAAATGATGATTAAAATTAATGACTAAATGCACTACCAATGGACAAAAATTAGTGAATAAAAATGACTAAATAAGTGACCAGATTACAACAATCAATGACTAAATCAATGAGTAAATATATCAGTGAATACAAAATGACTAAATAAGTGACCAAATTATAGCAATCAATGACTAAATCAATGACTAAATATACTACCAAATCGATCAATCAAAACAACCAATAAATGACTAAAAATGGTTCAGTCATCAACCTAGTCACGTTATAAATGATTGGCAATAAACTACTAATGGTCACGTGACCTTGTTCAATCATTTATAAGCAATTTTTAGTAGTTTTTTTAGTCATATATTTTTCTTTTTGTACTAGTGTCATTACCATTCAAGTTGTCATTATTCGTGTCAACATTCATCACATCATTCTTGTTTTCACTGGCTTTGACAAAGGAGATGTTATGATTTGGCATAGGATTGATAAAGTTTTGCAAATTTTGGTTATGAAGGGCTACATAATTATTACCTTAATCATTAACACCACCAATTTGAATGTAATTAGAATCAATTAGGTCTTGCACAATATTTTTAAGATGCTGAAATGGTGGACAATAGGATCTATCCCAAAAATGAGATAGATCACTTGATTTTTCCAAGCCAATATCACTTCAAATATGCAAAGTAAGATGCAAATAACAATAAAAAAATGACCCTAACTATTATAGCAACAATGAGGAATGTTTTTAGAGTATGAAGATATGTACCTATCTAGAAAGTTTTTGTTTTTGAGCTATGCAGGGCTCATTCGCCTTCAAGGGTGAATGGGCCCTTTTAGGGTTTTAGAAAACTAATTTTAGGATCCTATAATTTGACATATACACTCTTGAAATCCCTATTATCAAGTTCTGGAAGGTAGTATTTAGTTTTGTAGGGCTCTTTCCGTGATCTTGCACCTTGAATGACAACTTTGCAACTCTGCTCCAAATCTTGCTCCAACCTATAAAATCTGCAATAACACACTCAAGGATAACAAACTTGTTGGTTTTCTAGTGAATGGGGGTTTTCCTCTGTCAAACCCCTTGTAGGTAATTAAACCAAATGATGAAATGAGATAATGAAGCATAAACATGAAATGATGCAATTAGAACCTTGCCATGATGATATGATCTTTGAATTGTTGCAATGAACACTTGAATTTTTCCTTGAAATTCCTTGAAAATTCTCTTCAAATTCTCTAATGCTCTTGATATTTATATCTTGAAGTCAGACAAAATTGTTAGGAGAAACAATGTGAATTAACCCCTTATTTATACTAAATTAGGAGATTAACCCCAAAATTCAAAGAACTAAGGATGACACTAGATCTAGAAAGAAAGATAATTAAATTCCTGTCAAAATGAAATTCAAAAATTAGGGTCTCATTAAGGGAGGACCCATTCACCACCAAAAGTGAATGAGTCATGGCTAAGTTTCCAAGACTGAGCTTCGGGGAGTTGAAAGAAGGCCAAAAACCCATTCTAGATCAACTGATAAAGGGGGGTCTTGTTAAGGGAGGACCCATTCACCATTAAGGGAAAATGGGTCTTGGCTCAACTTACTAGGTCCAAATTTTTCAGAATGAAATAATTTGATATTTAATTTATGCTTGTTGGGAAAGATCCTTGAGAGGTGTCAAAATGAAGGCCTAAAAGGGGGTTAATAACTCCACTTAACCTTAATGAATTAAGACCACCTAGGTAAATGTGAAAGTGCTTTGAAAAAAATTACAGCACTTAAACAAGGTACATATTATGCATATTTTATTTAGAAAGGAGCCCATAAGGCTTAATTAAGCAAAAAAGTCCTAGAAAAGTGTGAAAGTGTGTTACAACACTTCACAACACCCTTGCAAAGGAAAAATTAAAGCATGATTTAGTTAAATAAAGGTCCTAGAATAGTGTGAATGTCTACAAGACATTACAACACCACTCCAAGACACCATTAATTTAGTTTTAATGTCAAATATTCAAGCAAGCAAGGAAAAGGCTACTTTTTCCATTACTAAATTTTGCGCCCACTTTAGTGAGAGGATGACCCCATGTCAAACTCACACTAAAGTAGACATCCAAGACACTTAAGTATGTAAAAATTACACAAATATATGATCATACCTTGTCAAAGACCAAAAATAAACAAAAACAAAGGATCAATCACAACTAACTCAATGCAATGTGAGGTAGTGGTTGTTTTTCCATAACACATACTGCTCACTATGGGGCCACCGAGCTTCAGGTCATCTGTAGGGTGAGTTTGTCCCAAAATATGTATGCTCACTCTAGGGTAGTGGAATATCAGTCTATCCACTAGGTGAGTTATCCCAATGAGGTGGAAAATGAGAGAATCAAATTAGTTTCTCATACCATATTGAAGTCATCCTCCTAAAAAATTTGATAAGGCACCACAATGAAAATTCTTTTTGTATAATGTTTTTGAATGTCATGTAAACATTTTTCTAAAGGGGATTTTTCTTTGTTCGTGTAATGGTCCTCTTAGGGAGAATTGTTCCTAATGTCTCCAAGATAGGAAAAATCAAGGTCTTAGATCACCCATGGGATGTGTCATTCGCATCATGCCATGACAGTGGATCGTACACTCTTGGACGACATCAAACCCAATGACACCACAAAGAAGAGGACACATCACAAGAAGAAAGAAAATCACACCATGAAATTTTTCAAAAGATGTCATTGTTGTATGCCCCCACTTTAAAGCGGTTGCTACACCATTACTATGAGAAATTTCTTTAAAGTAGCCAAATATTTTAGCCTAACATGAGAGCTTTCCTTGAAAAACCCTATCCCAAGTCATATGTTTCTGAATCAATCTGCATCATTAAATAGGAAGGAAGGGTTGCCCCCACAAACACATAAGGTATCTATGGATTTGGAGTCAGTATGTTTGTGCTACAATGTTGTCATAGAGCATGGAACTGTCATCCTTCCCCAAATACTCACAAAGCTGGAAGAATGACACAAAGAGAGTGAAAACAGAGGAAAACCTTTCAGGTCAACATGGAAGAAACATCAATTTTTTGATGCCTTGCATCATCCCCAAAAGGAAAACACAATACAAATGAAAAATACAAAGACAAAGCTTTTGGGTCAACATGGAAGAAACATAAATGTTTCGACGCATTGTGTCATCCCCAAAAAGAAAACACAAGGAAAATGAAAAAATGATTACGACATATAGAAGAATGAAGGTACATATAGAAGAATGCAGAAAAAGAAAGAGGAACATCAAACAAAATGTCATGGGGGATCACATTACACACATGCAATCAAAGAAATTGAAAAATGAAAAAGAAAGATACTAGTAAGGCACATGCGAGTCAACCTAAAGCAAGTCATCTGCCTCCCAATCTCGGTCGATATCAATGGAAGGTGGGCAACTAGCCAAAGTGACAAGAGCAAGTGCTGAACTAGGACATGCATGAAGTTCATCACTCTTATTAGGATATTTCTCATTTAAGCTCATGGAAGAAGAAAAAAATGTATTCAACTCTTCATGCACTTGTTCATCAATTTTTACAATGTCAATGTCATCATCCAAAGTCAATCACAACAGGAGATCGAATAACAATGTCCATGCAATGTTCTTGTTTATGTTGTGGTGAGGGTTGAGAGTCATCATACATTGCTTCAGGTATGTTTGAATTATGGTTTTCTATGTTATTTTTGTTTTCTTGAGTTTGCAATCTACGAGCAATAGCACGATGTCTATGTCTACGCTCCCTAGCACTTCAATTTATTTTTAGTTTATTGTCAATTTTCTTTTGTGTAAGAGTGGGTTTGTTAATGAAAGGTTCCTTCTCTTCCTTGGGAGGACTAGAGGGAACAAAAATTGGTTGCTTAACCGCTTTCTATTTGACTTTGTATACTTATTTGACTCTAGGAGGGACAACAAGATTTTTTGTGTTATCTCATGGTCTCTTGTGGGAAATTATAGGAGATTGTTCTTGTATGTTTGGGAGTGTTCTTGGTTCAATCATTGTTTCATCAAGAATGGTTGGTTCGGTCATAGGTTGAGGCATGTTTTAGAGGGATAGTTTTGCTATTTTCTTTGCCTTGAATTTTTGATATGATAAGAAAATAAATATTCAAGAGGCTTGATAGGCTCCATAGGCTCAGGCCAAAATTAATCTAGTGAAAAATTCCCTTTTGTTGAGGCTGGATGAAATATGCTATGATGCATAGTGAAGATGTTATTTCCAAATGGAAACTTTAGACATTTATGCACAATCGAAGGGATGACATTCATGGAGTGAAGCCATAGATAGCCTAGCTTCATACAAAATTGGTCTAATTGTGGAAAGATGGAGAATGAGACTGTTAATGTTTTCGGTCCCACTTTTAAAGGGAGATCTATCAAGCCTATCATAGGGCAAGAGAAATCCACTATGTGTCTTGATCCATGCTTTTGAATTGTCATATGTATCTTGATATAGCTCATGCACATATAAAAATTCTTTTGTGATCACATTCTCTCCACAGACAAGATCAATAAGAATTAAAAAATATGAAATAACATTAGTTGCTACTCCTTTCCATGCAATAGTTGTAGGATCATAGCATACTCACTATTGCATGTTTACATTAATTTCAAATTATTTACTTTTGCAAGGAGTGGCATACCATCATCAATCACCTATCTCGACTCATTCTTTCCCTGCACAAAGTGGGGGAAAGCATTTGATATCCTTTTCCTAGCAATTCATGTGTCGTCCCTTTGGCTAGTTGCCCACCTTCTGTTTATACTAACCAATATTGGGAGGTGGGTGACCTACTTTAGGTTGACTCACCTATGCCTTACTATTATTTTTCTTTGATTGTATGTGTGTAATGTGATCCCTTGTGACATTTCGTTTGATGTTCCTTTCTCTTTTTGTGCATTTTTCTATATGTATCTTCATTATTCTCTATGTCGTAATCCTTTCATTTTTTCTTGTGTTTTCCTTTTGGGGAGGACACAAGGCATCAAGACATTTATGTCTCTTCCATGTTGACCCTAAATTTTTGTCTTTATCTTTTTCATTTGTCTTTTGTTTTCCTTTTGGGGATGACACAAGGCATTGAGACATTCATGTTTCTTCCATGTTGACTTGAAAGGTTTTTCTTTGTTTTCACTCTCTTTGAGTCATTCTTCCAATTCTGTGAGTATTTGGGGAATGATGATAGTTCCATGCTCTATGACAACATTGTAGCACAGACATACTGACCCCAAATCCATAGATCCCTTATGTGTTTGTGGGGACAACCCTTCCTTCATATTTCATGACACAACTTTCTTCAGAAACATATGATTTGGCATAGGGTTTTCCAAGGGAAGCTCTCATATCTTAGGATCAAAATCTTTGGCTACTTTAAAGCAATTACTCACAGTGATGGTGTAGCAACCACTTTAAAGTGGGGGCATACAATGATGATATCTTTTGGAAAATTTCATGGCGTGATTTTTCTTTCTTCTTGTGATGTGTCCTCTTCTTGGTGGTGTCATTGGGTTTGATGTCTTCCAAGAGTGTATGATCTATTGTCATGGCATGGTGCGAATGAAGTATCACATGGCTGATCTAACACCTTGATTCATCCTCTCTTGGAGACATTAGTCACATTGCTCCCTAAGAGGAAGACCATTACATGAACAAAGAAAAATACCCTTTAGCAAAAATTTTACATGGCATTCAAAAACATTTTACAAAAAAAAAATTCATTATGGTGCCTTATCAAAGTTCTTAGGAGGATTACTTCGGTATGGTATGAGAGGCTAATTAAATTCTCTCATTTTCCACCTCGTTGGGATAACTAACCCAATGGAAAAATTGAGGTTCCACTACCCCAGAGTGAGCATACATATTTTGGGACAAACACACCCCATGAATGACCTAAGGTTTTGTGGCCCTAGAGTGAGCAACATGTGTTATGTACAAACAACCACCACCTCACATCATGTTGAATCGATTGTGCTTGATCCTTTGTTTTTGTTTATCTTCTTGACCTTTGACACTTGGTATGATCATGTATCTTTGTAATTGCTGCATACTTATGTGTCTTGGATGTCTACTTTAGTGTGAGTTTGACATGGGGTCATCCTCTCACTAATGTGGGGGAAAAATGTAGTAATAGAAAAAGTACCCTTTTTCCTTGCTTGCTTGGATAACTAACATTAAAATTGAACAAATGGTGTCTTGGACTAGTGTTGTAATGTCTTGTAAACATTCACACTATTTTAAGACCTTTATCTAGCTAAATCATGCTTTAATTTTTCCTTTACAAGGGTGTTGTGAAGTGTTGTAACACACTTTCACGCTTTTCTAGGACTTATTTGCTTAATCAAGCCTTATGGGCCCCTTCCTAAATAAAATATGCATAATGTATACACTGTTTAAGTGTTTTAAAGAACTTTCACATTTATCTAGGTGGTCTTAATTCATTCTGGTTAAGTGGAGTTATTAACCCCCCTTTTTAGGCCTTCATTTTGACACCTCCCGAGGATGTTTCCCGACAATCATAAGTTAAATATCAAATTATTTCATTAGGAAAAATTTGGTCTTGGTAAATTGAGCTAGGATCCATTCACCCTTGATGGTGAATGGATCCTCCCTTAACAAGACCCCCTTTTCTCAATTGATCTGGAATGGGTTTTTGGCCTTCTTTCAACTCCCCAAAGCTCGGTCCTAGAAACTTAGCTAGGACCCATTTTCCTTTGGTGGTGAATGGATCATCCCTTAATGAGACCCTAATTTTTGAATTTCATTCTGGCGAGAATTTAATTATCTTTCTTTCCAAATCTGGTGTCAACCTTAGTTTTTTTAATTTCGGGGTTAATCTCTTAATTTAGTATAAATAAGGGGTTAATTCACATTGTTTGTCCTAGAAATTTTGTGTGACTTCAAGAGATCAATAGCAAGAGCATTAGAGCATTTCAAGGGCATTTTCAAGGCATTTCAAGGAAGAATTCAAGTGTTCATTACAATAGTTCAAGGATCATATCATCATGGCAAGGTTCCAATTGCATTATCTTATTTCATCATTTGGTTTAATTACCTACAAGGGTTTTGACTGAGGAAAACCCCCATTCACTAAAAAATCAACAAGTGTGTTGTCCTTGAGTGTGTGATTGCAGATTTATAGGTTGAAGAGCAAGATTATCAAAGTTGAAAAATTGTCAAAGTTGCAAAGTTGTCATTCAAGGTGCAAGATCATGAAAAGAGCTCTACAAAATTGAATATTGCCTTCCACAACTTGATAACCGAGATTTCAAGAGTGTAGAAATCAAAGTACATAATCCTGAAGTCAGTTTTTTGAAACCCTAAAAGGACCCATTCGCCACTAAAGAGAATGAGTCCTCCATATCTAAAAAACAACTTTATGGATAGGTACACAACTTTTTATGCTCTAAAAACATCCCCCATAGTTTCTATAACAGTTAGGGGGTATGTGCAGGATCATGATGGGCCAAAAAGTGGCAATATGAAGGGTATTTGTTAGGTATGTGGCTGACGACCTTTTTTTACCCAAAATTGTTGAAATGTAAAGGGTTTTTAAAGGAGATTCTCAACTTTCCACCAATAGAAATTATGCTTTACTTTGAATTTAATAAATAATTATTATTCATTTTCTATTTGAATTACGACTAAAGTGTTGATTGATAGGCTGATTGAAAAACATCTATACCTTTCAAATGGTATCACATTTTTTTGAATCCAAAACGTGCATCACATTCTATGCTTCACATACTATAGGATTAAAAAAAGGAAAACTGAATTTCATGAAGTTTTGACCAAGTTAAGGATCGCAGATACGAGCTTTTATATTTTTAAAAGTTGTAATAAAAATTCATAATTAATTATTTACTTGGAAAAAAATTACAAAAAAATACATCACATCTGACATGAGTCCTCTACTTATGTCTAAAATATTATAAAAAAATATTATCATTTTATTGTGTTCGTGGTGGTTAGACAAACACCTACTTATTTTTTTCCCCAAATTTAAGTACCTGCATTGAAATTTTAAATTTTTACCAAATAGATTTAAAAAACCTAGTAGTTTAGAAACTACATTCAATTTTCTATAGATTCTATTCTTACATATTTTTGAAATAATATAGATAACTTATTCAAATTTTTACGTCAAGTTGCCTAACTCTAATTTTTTTAAAAAATTTTCCACTTAAGGGGGTCTATTTTTTCCATGATGATCCTGGACATACTCTAGGGTCATTTTATGATTGTTAATAACATCCTATTTTACATAATGTTAGGTTCACCCAAAATGAAATGGTGAACAATAGGATCTATCCCGAAAATGAGATAGATCACTTGATTTTTCCAAGCAATATCACTTCAAATATGCAAAGTAAGATGCAAATAATAATAAAAAATGGCCCTAATAGTTATAGCAACTATGAGTAATCTTTTCAAAGTATAAAAAGTTGTGTACCTGTCTAGAAAGCTGTTTTTGAGCTATGGAGGACTCATTCTCCTTCAGGGGCAAATGGGTCCTTTTAGGGTTTCAAAAAGCTGATTTCAGGATCTTGTACTTTGATGTGACCTACACTCTTGAAATCCCTGTTATCAAGTTCTAGAAGGCAGTATTTAGTTATGTAGGGCTCTTTCTGTGATCTTGCACCTTAAATGAAAACTTTGCAACTTTGCTCCAAATCTTGCTCCAACCTGTAAAATATGCAATAACACACTCAAGAAAAACAAACTTGTTGATTTGTTAGTGAATGGGGGTTTTCCTCAGTCAAAACCCTTGTAGGTAATTAAACCAAATGATGAAATAAGATAATGAAGCATGAACATGAAATGATGCAATTAGAATCTTTCCATTATGATATGATCTTTCAATTGCTGCAATGAACACTTGAATTCTACCTTGAAATGCTCTAAGGCTCTTTATATTGATCTCTTGAAGTCACAAAATTGCTAGGAGAAACAATGTGAATTAACCCCTTATTTATACTAAATTAGGAGATTAACCCTGAAACTCAAAGAAATAAGGTCAACACCAAATCTAGAAAGAAAGATAATTAAATTCCCACCAAATGAAATTCCAAAATTAGGGTCTCATTAAGGGAGGACCCATTCGCCACCAAAGGCGAATGGGTCCTGGCTAAGTTCCCAGGATTGAGATTCGGGGAGCTAAAAGAAGGCCAAAAACCCATTCCAGATCAATTGAGAAAGGGGGTCTTGTTATGGGAGAACCCATTCACCATTAAGGGTGAATGGGTCCTAGCTCAACTTACCAAGACCAACTTCTTCCCAATGAAATAATTTGATATTTAATTTATGCTTGTCGGGAAAGATCCTTGAGAGGTGTCAAAATGAAGGCCTAAAAGAGGGGTTAATAACCCCACTTAACCTTAATGAATTAATAACACCTAGATAAATGTGAAAGTGCTTTAAAACACATTATAACACTTAAACAAGGTACAAATTATGCATGCTTTATTTAGAAAGGGGCCTATAAGGCTTAATTAAGCAAAAAAGTACTAGAAAAGTGTGAAAGTGTGTTACAACACTTCACAACACCCTTGCAAAGGACAAATTAAAGCATGATTTAGTTAAAAAAAGGTCCTAGAATAGTGTGAATTTCTACAATACATTACAACACCACTCCAAGACACCATTAATTCAATTTTAATGTCAAATATTCAAGCAAGCAAGGAAAAGGCTACTTTTTTCGTTACTACGGATGCTTACAATGTTTCGTATCATGTCCATTTTGTCAATGAAAATAGAAAAAGGAATTTTTTCTGTAGTTTGGAGGTAAAGGCTTAGTAGGGTTAGGAGCTCTAACAAGAAGTAAGGAAATTAAGTTCTTTTTTAAGAGCTGCAACATGATGGAATGTAGGGTATTAGGTAGAGGGGTAAATTGTCTATTCTTCTCCCCAAATGTAAATGGATTTGTATTTATAGCAGCCACTTGGGTGTCAACATGTTGAGTTGGTTAAGGAAAATTTAGTTGTATAAAGGCCTTGTTTTGTTTCTTGAATGATTGGTAGTTGGTTTGAGGCGTGGATTCATATTTTTTCAGGACGGTTAGAGGGAATTTTCACTTCACGACTACTAACTAAATTTTGGTAATCACGAAGGGTTGTACACAAAATTGTGTGAAGGAGTGAAATTTAATCATCCTAATCTTATCTTGAAGCTTATTTTGAAATTTTTTAATGAACATTCATTGAAGATTAGGATTAGGAATCTTAATGTTGATTTGTGAGTAAAGCAATTGATAATGGGAGATAAAGTCAATGACCTTTTCATCATCCTTTTGCTTATATCTCATTAAATCTACTAAGGTCATCTTAGGACCCATGTGCACTTGGAAATGGTTGGTAAAGGTGCATCAACAAGTTCATTGAATGAATGTATTGAATTATTCAGTTAGGAACAAAACCATTCCAAGGTAGTGTCTTTCAAGGATCTAGGGAAGAGTTTCGCCAAGAGTTTATCCTAAAAAATGAAGTCACTACATAAGGTTGTGTATACAGAAACATGGCTAAAAAGATTTACTTTCCCACCATATTTCTCAAATCTAGGAATCTCCATACCTTGTGGCATTTGTGTTCTCAATATCTCCAAGGATAAGGGTTTTCTTTTGACATAATGTGAAGGTTGGCCATGTTGATTTTGATTCAATGTAGCAATTTTTTGTTAGAGGGATGAAATACTTTGTAAGATTTGGTTAAGGATGGGATTATTGTTTGTGTTTTAAGATGGAGGTGAATAGGGTGAAGCTATATATGTATTCAGAGGGCAATTGTAAGTTTGTGAGGGGAGATGGGTTAGGAGATATGAGATTTCAATGCACAAAGCTAAAGGGATTCCCAGTGGAAACACGTAAGGTAGTATGCATATTACTAGTAGGTTGTCTAGTTGTAGTAACAATTGGATTAGTGTATGTCGGAATAGAGGTCACGGTTGTGGAAGGACGAATTGGATTTCCACCTTGACTTTGGATATACCCCAAAGCTTGAGAAAATATAGCCATTGTAGGTACATGTTGATTAATGATATGGGTATATGCAGGATCATCATGGAAAAAACCTGTAGGCCCTTAAGTGGCAAAAAAATCAGAAAAATCAGAGTTAGGCAACTTGACGTAAAAATTTGAATAAGTTATCTATATTATTTCAAAAATATGTAAGAATAAAATTTGTAGCAAATTGAATGCAGTTTCTAAACTTCTAGGTTTGTTTAAAAAAAAAAAATCTATTTGATGAAAATTTGAAATTTCAATGCAGTAGTATTTAAATTTCAGGGAAAAAATAAGAAGTAGGTGTCTGTCTAACCACCCTAACCAAAATAAAATGATAATATTTTTTTATAAGATTTTAGATATAAGTAGAGGACCCATGTCTCGATGTGATGCATATTTTTGTAATTTTTTCCAAGTAAACAATTAATTAAGATTTTTTTATTACAACTTTTAAAAAATATAAAAAACTCGTATGTTTGACCACCTTAACTTGGTCAAAAAATTCATGAAATTCAAATTTTCTTTTTTTAATCCTATAGTATGTGAAGCATAGAATGTGATGCATGTATTGGATTCAAAAAATGTGATACCATTTGAAAGTTATAGATGTTTTTCAATCAGGACTTTAATCGTAATTTGAATAGAAAATGAATAATAATTACTTATTAAATTCAAATTAAAGCATAATTTATATTGGTGGAAAGCTGAGAATCTCCTTTAAAACCCCTTTTCGTTTCATCAATTTTGGGTACAAAAAAGGTCATCAGCTACATACCCATCATATTGCCACTTTTTGGCCCATCATGATCCCACACCTACCCATATGAGATAGGCTACACAAAACTTCTATTCCTTGTTCATTTTTAATCATTCTAATTCTTCATCCATTTTTCTTAGGTTCTCTTGAGGCAAATTAGAAACTATTGATTCAACATTAGTAACATTGTTTTTTGGTACTTGGAGGTCATAGGAAATGAAGTGTCAAGGGTATGGTCCATAGTGGGTTGATGTCATATCTCATTCCTAGCACTAATGAATTGAGAAAGAAAATTAAAATAAATAAAATATATTTTTTGATTTTCTAAAAAAAAGGGGAAGAAAAAGAAAAGAAGAAACTAAGTTTTATCTTGTCAATATAAAAATAAGAGAATTGGACAAAAAAATAATCATTTAAGTATTGATATTAAGCTTTAAACTAGAAAATAAATGAACTAATGAAATTAATTATTAGTAGTTATAAAAAATGAAATATAATTTTTAAATTTGCATGTATTTGCATGAAACACATTGCTTTGCATAAAGACAATCAGATGAATGTGTTTAAATGCACAGGTACTCATTTACATTGTAAAGGATTTTATATGATACATGGAGCATTAATGCAAGTAGACAAAGGCTATCTTTGGCATGGAAGTGGAAAGAGTGTAGTCACCCTTACTCACTACTCCACTAATGCAATGAGATTCACATGAAAGTTCTAACATTGGGGGATAACATTTTCATTCCACAACTCACTCGTGAGACAATGGTCATAGGGATTGTACATATTTTGAGAAGGCTTGGCACATGATTTGGGGGTCGGTGCACATAAAATACAAGGGAGACAAGTGATTTAAGGGAAAGGAGTCAATGAATAAGTCTCCTGACCATCAACCATATGTGCACAATCGAAGGTCGGCATTCCTCTATGTAAAATTTAATGGAGTGCAGAAAAAGATGTAAAAATAGAGTTCAAACAAAGAGATGACACATATATTTATCGTGGTTCACCATTAATGGCTACGTCCACACTAAGAGTAGAGGAATATTTTATTATCAACAACAGTTTACAAATGATACAAAAACAAATATAAAATAGTGTATTCCATATCCAAACGGAGAAGCTGAAGAGTCAACAATTGGAGGGAAAACATTATGTCCATTGGGCTTCAGCACTCAACAAATCTCCCACTTGAAGTCCAATGGATGCTGCAACTCGCCAACCATTCCCCTACTCTAAATTTACTATTACTTCTTCTTAACCAAACCAAGAGAAGTCCTGGCACATTCGAACTTCTCTTTGCCAACAACTTTGGTGAAAATATCTATCGGATTGACTTTTGTGTCAATTTTTGCAACTCTTAACTTTCCCTCTTCAACCACATGACAAATGTAATGAGCATGTATGTCAATATGTTTTGAACGCCGCTAAGATGAATGATTGTGAGCCATAAAAATGGTGCTACGACTATCACAAAATAGAACATAATCATTTTGTTGACATCTCAAATCACTAAACAACCGTTGTAACCAAAGCATCTCCCTAGCACCTTCAAAAAGAGCTAAATACTCAGCTTCAACAAAAGAAAGAGCAACATAATGTTGCAGCCTCAAGACCCAACTAATGGCAACTCCAGCTCAAACATGAAAACATAACCAGTAATAGATCTCTATTTATCTAAATCTTCGCCAAGATCAGAATAAGTGAAACCTTGCAACTAAACATTATTTCCACCAAAACATAAAGCATAATAAGCAGTACCTTTAAGATACCTTAAAATCCATTTGACTGCTTCCCAATGAGGCTTTCCGAGATTGCTCATGAACCTACTCACAACTCCCACTGCATGAGAAATGTTGGGACGAGTGGAAACCATGGCATACATAATACTACCAACTGCAGATTTATAAGGAAACCCTTCCATAAACTTTTTATCCTCTTCTATTTTCGGACACAAATCAGAAGATAAACAAAAATGGGAAACAAGAAGAATAGAAATAGCCTTCGCATCAGCCATACCAAATCGTTCTAGAACCTTGTCAATGTATTCCTTTTGTGACAACATGATATCCTTCTTTTGTCTATCCCTAGTGATTGTCATTCCAAGAATCTTCTTGGTTGCGCCTAAGTCTTTCATAGCAAACCACTTAGCTAATTGTGCCTTCAACTTAGAAACAATCCTCTTACTAGTACCGGCTACCAACATGTCATCAACATAGAGCAAGAGAATAACAAACTCACTAGTAGGAAGTTGCTTGTAATAAACACATGGATTAGATTCACACCTTAAGAACTTGTGCTCAATCATGAAGTGATCAAACTTAATATACCACTGTCGCAGGGCTTGCTTGAGCCCATACAAGCTACGCTTCATCCTGCAATAAAGATGTTCCTATCCTTGTTGTTTAAATCCTTTCGGCTACTCCATGTACAACTTCTCATCAACATCACCATGTAGAAAAGTTGTCTTGAAATCTAACTGGTCAAGTTCAAGATCCCAAACTGCAACCAATCCCAAAACTACCCGGATTGTGTTCATTCTCACAACTGGAGAGAAAGTCTCATTAAAATCTATGCCTTTCTATTGATCATACCCCTTTACAACCAGTCTAGAACAATAACGTTTCTTGCCTGCATCCTGCTCTTTCATCTTGTATACCCAAATTTTTTTCAAGGGTCTTCGATTAGGTGGAAGCGACACTAAATCCCAAGTATTATTAGCTTGTAACGAAGTCATTTCATCTTGCATTGCCTCATGCCATTTTGCAGAATCAACTACCTTGCAAGCCTCTTTGAAAGTAGCTGGTTCAGGTTGATCAGAAATTAAAAGTTCAGATTTAGCCTCTTCTGAATACAACAATTCATAATCTAAAAATTTTGAAGGACGTCTCCTCTCTCGGGTAGACCTCCATAATTGAGGACCCAATTCTTGCATATTGGAATCATCCAAGTGCATTCTTTGCAATTGAATTTGAACATCATTAGTTTATGACTATATATTTCCTTGTTGGATATTCCCCTATTCTGATAGACTGCCTCCAACGCTCTACCCATGAATTCCAATCGAACTGCAAAAATTTCTAACATGAGATTGATTACTCATATTTCCAATGCTCTTCCCATGCACATCACCATGTTCATGGGCACCAAGCTAAGGAGAATGCATCGAGGCATGTTGTGCAACAGGTGTAGGAGGCAGGAAATTTAAAGGAGGCTAATTTAGAATGATGGTTGGCTATGCACAAGGATCATGTGTGGCACCAGTCTTTGAAGACTATGTTGATTCATTAAGAGGTTACACAATAACTTTTGAAGGTTGTGAAACAGAAATTGGAGCATGCACAAGTAAATTTGGAGGCTGCGAAGGAAGCAACGCATGTGAGGGTTGTTGACGCGCATTGAAAATAGGGGAAAAGAGGTTGTGCAGGGACCAACGTTCCCTAAGGAAGACTTCGTAGTCAGTCTAGAAGGTTGTGCAACATGTAGAGGAGGTTGCGTAGTGTCTTGTGAAAGCTGCATGGTCTCATAAACAGGCTGAGCAATAAGTGAAGGCTACGGTTCAATCACAAAAGGTTGCTCAAACAATGATCCTATATTAGCTCCTTCATTATTCAGAGAAACTAGAGATGATGTGATAGAAGAGGCAGGGGATAAAACAAAGGTGGGTGAATAATTTATTCCACCTACGCTTCCTGACTACAAATTACCTCTAGGAGACCCATTTGAGTGATTATTTTCAAATGTTGAGAAAGGCGCATATTCCTTTGAGACTACTGCATGTGTTTGCAAAACTAGAAAAACATGCTCATTGAAAACCACATCCCTACTGCAAATAATCTTATTGGCGACAAGATCCTGCAGCCTGAATCCATATTGATCTTCGCCATACCCAACAAAAAAACACTTATGTGATTTGGGATCCAATTTGGATTGTTTCTCCTTGGGAACAAGAGCAAAGGCTTCACATCCAAATACCCAAAGATGTGAATAGGAGATCCACTTTCCAAGCCACTCCTCCTCTAGAATACCAAAATCTAACCGAGATGATGGGCTCCAGTTAATTAAATAAACTGTTGTGTTGCAAGCTTCAGCCTAGAACACTTTTCCCAATCCAACATTGGAAAGCATACAACGTGCTTTCTCCAAAATTGTTCTATTTAACCTCTCTGCAGCCCCATTTTCTTGAGGTGTAAAAGGAACAATTTTGATCCTTCGAATACCATTGTCAGCACAAAAATTATCAAACTCTAATGAACAATATTCGCCACCATTATATGTTTGCAAACATTTGATGTTATGCCCACTCTGATTTTCAACTAAAGCTTTAAATTTTTTTAATTTACTATAGACTTTAGATTTCTTGTTAAGCGTAAAAATCCAGACCTTCCTAGTGCAGTCATCAAGGAAAGTTACAAAATAGTTAGCCCCTCCAAGAGAGGTTAGCTCAGTCGGTCCAAAGACATCCAAGTAAACAAGCTCCAAAGGTGAAGTATGCTTTGCACGTCCCGTCTTCAAGAAGTTGACCCTCTTTTGTTTGCCATAAAGACAATGTTGGCAAAATTCCAAATCCACTAATTTCAAGCCCGGTAATTGATCTCTTTTGACCATCACTTCAAGGCCTTTCCTACTCATATGTCCAAGATGATGCCAAAGTACAGTCTCACTATCTGTCAGTGCCATAGCAGCTCCCACTTGAGAGTCATTCTCAAAAACATATAAGCTTCCCACTCTATCTCCTTTGGCAATCTGCAGGGCACCCTTAGTAAATTTCCATGAATCTAGAAAGAAAAGAGTATTGCAGCCTTGTGAAAAAAGTTGGCTAACAAAAATCAGATTTCTCTTGAGCTTAGGTACATGTCTAACATCTTGTAAAAGCCATTTGCCTCCATTCTTTGATTGCAACATAACGTCACCTTTTCCAATGATCTCACATGATTTGTTATCCCCCAAATAGACTTTTCCAAATTGTCCTTCTTGATAGTTTGTGAAGGCCTCTGTACAAGAAGTGGCATGAAAGGAGGAGGCAGAATCTAAAACCCACGAGTCTGTAATAGATTCACTTGTGGATAAAACCAACACACTATCATTCTTTTCATAAACAATATTAGCCTCACTGTCTCTTACCTTCTCTTGTGCCTTCTTATAGGAATAACAGTCTTTTTTGGTGTGACCAGGCTTACCACAAAACCAACAGTTGCCAATTCTGCCTCTGGATTTTGATCTTTTTGCAGATTTTGATCTTCTCCTGTTATTTTCTTTGCCTCTATGTCGAGGCTTTCCTCTACTAACAACAGTTAGGGCTTCACCTAAAGAGGTTTCTTGGTTCTTCCTTTGCATGTCTTCGCTAAGGAGTGTAGCTACAACATCATCAAACTTCAATTTATTTTTAGCAGCCACTGAAGTACTCACAACCATAACAACTCCCTCCCAACTGTTAGGAAGAAAACACAGCAATAAAATTGCTTTAATCTCATCATCCAGGCTAATGCCCACTGAAACTAATTGAGTAACCAACGTGTTAAATTCATTAAGATGGTTGGACACAATTCCACCTTCTTTCATTTTTAGGTTATATAACCTTTTCATAATAAACACCTTATTAGAGGCTAAAGCCATCTCGTACATCGAGAAAAGTTTATCCCAAAATTCCTTCGAAGTCTTTTCTGTTGAAACATTAAACAATACATTACTAGACAACGAGAGGAAAATCGTAGCTTTTGCCTTCCTGTCCAGCTTCTCCCACTATTCATTTGTCATTGAACTTGGCTTCTTAGCTTTCCCATCAAGCATGAATGAGAGGTCTTGTTTTATCAGCAATGACTTCATTTGCACCTTCCATAGACCGAAATTATGACCTGAGAATTTCTCTATGTTTGCTTCCTCCATGACTCGAAAATCCAACACCGATTTTCTCAACCAGCTATACCATCACCATACAACTCTGATACCAATTGTAAAATTTAATGGAGTGCAGACAAAGATGCAAAAACAGAGTACAAACAAAGATGAACAAAAGAACAAAGAGATGACACAGATATTTATCGTGGTTCACCATTAATGGCTGCGTCCACACTAAGAGCAGAGGAATATTTTATTATCAACAACGGTTTACAAATGATACAGCAGCAAATATAAAATGACGTATTCCATATCCAAACGGAGAAGCTTAAGAGTCAGCAATTGGAGGGAAAACATTATGTCCGTTGGGCTTCAGCACTCAACACTCTGTAGTACTCTCCATTCATTATTCTTAATGAGGTTGATAGTTAAGCACTCGATTTGTTTTTCCTTTATTGTTGCATCTTTTAAGAGGAAGATCTATAGTTGGAATGGAGGAAATAAAATCTGAGAGCATTGAATTCAAAAAAAATGGACGTTGTATGGACGTTCGCGGAGGGCTTATGTGGTTACCTTGTTGGAATTCAAACTTCTCCTTCTTAGGCAACACCGCTTGATTGGGCCTACACCTCTAAAAAGAAGATCTTTGCAAACCGAATGGGGAGATGGAAGGGTCCATGAAAGAGTCACCAAGCACAGTACCAGAAATCCAGGTAACCATTGGTTAATCCTTTCAAGTATCCTCGGCTGATTAAATGCAAATGATATATGCCTCCAACGGCTGGTCTTTTTTCCTTTCTTTCTTCTTTCTAGCGATTTATAAAATGGATGGTTCCCATATTTGTACTATGAATACCTGATATTTATTCCTTGTCCCTTCACAAATATTCAATTCTTAAGTTTTCTACGTCTTCATAGCATCGGGATACTTTATATATTATATTTCTGTGCAAGTGAAGCGAAGACTACTCAGGACCATTAGATCTGTCAGCCTAGTGTAGCCCCGTATTGCATTCCTTCCTTTGAAGACATGCGCCCACATATTTTCTAGGTGATAGATTATTGCAAGCCGTTGAAATAGTATTGATGGTTAATATTCCATAAAACCTTGTTTAGAGAGAATTAATGCCAACGTTTCCCAATGGATCTGTTTACCCGAGGATCGATCTCTTTAGCAACAGGAAATTGCAGTTCATTTTCTCTCGAGCTTCATGCAAATCATGTGGTGAGGCCTTAAGAAGGATTGATTTCGCCTTTTCTCGCTCACTAACATCTACCTATCTTGTTTTGGGCATAGAGAAGTGGTCCCATTTATTGCGTATTTGTATGTTTATAGAAGAGCTGTGAGTTCATTAAGTGAACCCTGTGAAATGCTTGCCCGACTATTTCTAACTTTCCTATGATGAATCTTCTTTAACCCAAGTTCCAATAGAAATCTTTCCATAGGTCGCCGGTTCTCATTGTACACTCTATATCAACCCATTGTTCACCTTCCAAAAGGTAACTCTGGCGGAATCAAGGTAATTCAATGAGACCATGACAGTCAAATTTAAATGACTCTCAGATTTGGTTCTTAAAAATTTCTTCTTTAAAACATTTCTTTGACACAAACGTGCAACGTAACGAAACTGTGTTTGTTGATTGCACTACCGGTGTTTAATATTAGCATCCTGCATAAAGCAGGTTAAATAAACAGAATTTGGCCAGTCTCAATTACTTATATGGGAATCAAACGATAATACCCATTTGTTTAGATGGGTTAAATATGGATAAGGGTTGAGAATAACCATTGAGAATCGATCAAATTTATAACTTCTTGTAATAGAAGTATATAATGAATTATCAAGTTTATGCGAGTATAAACCTCCTTTCTAAGTTATGGGCTAAATTATCACTCCTTAATGATTTAACTTTAGAATGCTATTCAGATCCCTTGAGAGAGAATACACTATTAATCTCTCTAATCAAACTATAGAAATAATTATATTACTTTTATCAAAAGGTAACAATCTACCTCAGAAAGATTTTGAGTGGGATGATCCTTATAATGATCTAGAATTAGAAGAGTTAAGAATGAAGGCTCTCTAGTATAATTTGTAGGGACTTTTCTTATTGTTATTGAATAGGAAGTTTCAATAAGATAATTAGAGGAATTTCCTAATGTTGTTGTATATATATATTTCAATTATCAATATCAAAATGATCATATCATTAGAAGGAGAAGACTTACATGAAATTCATGAATCTTGCTTGAAAGGTATTCATTTTTTTATTTATAATATTCTTTTAGTATCTTGATACAAGATAAAACATTCATAAATTAACAGAATTTAATAGATACCATTTCAGTTGTAATATAACATATCATTACCTAGGTGTCTACCTATCAAGATATTGGCCTAAGATGATGATTGGGAAGAGGGAAATACTTAACCTTGATGAAGGTTAAAAGGTTAATAAGCCCTTAACTCTTACTTTGATTTAAGGAATGAAAGCTTATGTGTGTGCCATATGAACCTTCACACATATAAATATTGATGGTTGATTATGTTTTTTATGTAAGAAATGTAATGTTTGTTCATCGAGCATGTTTTCTCATGATGTTCAGATAAGAGATAATGTGGTAATGAAATCTCTTTGCTTAACAATGTATACTCATATATATGTATATGTACATACATACATGAGCTATACCTTCTTTATTTAATATTACATTTTATTTACCTTCATGTTTGTACTTGCATGCACTTATAAATTAGAACCTCTATATTTCTTGATATGCACATATGAAGGATTATTGAAAGAGGTTTCTTGCATGCTAATAACTAGTTATCATGATTAGTACTTGCAAATATTTACTTGTTTCATAAGAGATGTTGGATTGAGCAACATTGACGGTAAACTATTATGTTGCACTCATGATCGACTTCATATGTGCATGAGTATCAAGTATGGTGTCATTTTGGTGTATTCTATGTATGAACATGATATGAGTAGATGATGATATGTCTTACTGCACGTATTCCATTACTCCTATTTAGTATTACATTGCTAGTTTTCCTCACACTGGTTCAGGTATGCTTTGATGGATTGAAGAATTTTGGGGAAGTGTTTCACTTTGTGGTAGGGTGGAAATGTTCTCTAACAATGTTCTCACCATCAAGATGGTTGGAGGAGTTCAAGTTTGGAAGGATCTTGTCAGGAAGGCTCTAGTTTCAATTCATTGTATAGTCTTGTTATCGACCGAGAGATCTATTGTAAGGGAAATGTCACCATATAAATTGCCTTGTAAATGACACATGTACTCCAAATTATTTATTTAATGTAATTCCTTATTTCTATTCTTATTTTTTGAGCATGTGTCATCCTTATATGCATGATGATGTGTATTTGGAGAACTTAATTGCGTTAATTAAGTTTTAATCTATGGAGGTTATTACATTTGGTATCAAAGCTTAAGGTTTAGTACTAGGGCCTTGAGTTCACCTTGCTTAGTTGTGAAACTTGATCGTATGAACCTCCTAAAGGTGCTTAGCACATGATGTGTAAGCAAGTCGGTAAGAGTATTCGTTTAAAGAAAGTCTTTTAGACTTTTGCCACCTGACAGGAAAGGGATGATGTCCCTTGTCTTAGAGTTCTTGGTTGAAAAGTTAGTCACTCTCAGGGTAGTGCCTTTAGCACAAAGACCTATCATTAGAAAGATTGATTTCGATCAATATTTGAGTAGGGAACACCCTAAAAATTTTGTGTGCATGACCCAAGTCCTTACGTGTTTTAGAAGGCATCACTTGGGAAACCTTGACAAATGATTGCATACCTTATCAATATGTTGGACCTACATGTTTGATGCTCTTTTTCTTTTACATGATTTTTTGATAGTTATTGCCTCGTATATATTGAGTCCTCATGATAAGGTTTGTTTGTGCAAGTTTTGGTCCTCTTAGATGCTAGGACTCCTAACCATAAATTACCTATGTACTCGTGAAGAACCTATAAGAGAAGGTATCATGAATGATGTCTTGAAAGATTTCTAATACATTCCTTATTACAAAATTAGAACAAATCATAAGAGATGATGATGGATTCTCACATTATGATATTTCCTACTAACTAGAAGGCATATTGAAATGGTGTACAACTTATGTTACATTAAAGAAAACTTGCATTGTGTTTTGATTTTAAAAGTTATTTATTCGAAACAATAAATGACCATAAGTATGCATGATAACTTAAGAAGGATTGAATGCATGTAGGCATCCTAAGGTTATTCATTGCATGAAAAGAAAATAGTTAGATAGAAGAGTGTATGCATGCCATACTAAGTACATGCATTAAAAATTATATGTCGTACCAACTTTTGCATGGTACATCCTGATACATAGGAGCCATGTGATGCATGATAACATGAATGCATGGTTTCATGTATAAGTAAAAGCATTAAACTTGTGATAAGTTGACCTAGTGGATCATTAGGAACAAAGACCTATGATTTTAGAATGCATTATCCATGATAATTATGTAAAACCTAGAAGTTTAGCACTTGATAGCATCTTGAGGAAGATAAATGGGTCCAATGTGTTTATTTTGCACCTATGGCTATAGTTGGTTGGCCTATCTTCCATAATGAGACATAGAGAGGTAGGAAGGATCCTACCTCGTATGTAATCTTTTAATGTGGATTGTGATGAATAAATGACCCTACCTTTCCAAGAAAAGGTAACTAAGTTTTAACGTAAATTGAAGATCATTGAGTCTAAGGACTTTGATATGTTGACCTACATAAGCATCTAGATGTCACGGTATCAGGATAGTGATAGTGACTTCAGATGCAGATTTTATAGACCCTTAAGTGGGTAGCTCTTGCATGGCTAAATGAAATGTCATCTCTTGCATAAGCTAATGTGTTATTATTTGAAATCTTAGTATCATTGCATGGCTTGTATTTAGAACATATAAACAAAATGATCATATGATATAAGTCTTGAATTCTATCTTTGAATAATGTGATTTGTATCTTTGATATAAATTGAATTGACTAAGAGGCAATTGAATGCCAAGTCAAACTATGACATTTGGAAATGAATAGACGTATGATGTTGTGATGGAAAATAGTTGTGTAGAATTTGTATTTATTCATAATGTCAAATAAATGGGCATAATACATTTGAAATTCCTAATGTTATGATTGATTGTTGGAGTGAATCCAAATCTTGCACATAATGTGGAATTCCTCTTCATATGTCTTCTTGTATTACATTGAAAAGAAATGTTTGAGTATGGAAAATGAATGAAAGCATGTATGAATGTATGAAACCATTGCATGAATGCACAACTAGGAATGATTGATTATAAATGTGATTGAGTATGTTCTCTAGTTTACCTAGGATGAAAGGTGTCGTGTAGCCCTTTACTCCCTCTATGTGATTACTGTGGATACACCATTATATGAAGTGTTTTGAATTGATGATTTATTTGATTCCTATGATGAAAATGTTTGTGTGTTGTAAGGACCACCCTTTGTACTTTCACTTTTCTTATGATTGGATTAGTCATGAATTCTTTGATGAACGATTTTGTGACCCTTGGTTATACTTGATTCACTATTGGAATTGTCGACATTTCCTGACTTAGAGTTGAATTTGGTGATTCTCCTCTACTGAGTTTATTTTCGGATCCTTTGGTGACTATTCCAAATGTTTGACATTGATGGTCCTATATTATGTTAAGTGTTGTAATCTAACGAGTTCACCGTGAACAATGATAAAATGTAAGGTGAGTAAAAATTGTGGAGAATGTACAAATCTTGAATTTGTATCATGATTGACTATTGTCTTACAATTGTGAAGAGTGGCATGTATGTTGCTATGTATGATGAATGAAATGACATGCATTGTATGATATGCATTAAGAAGAATTAAATTTCATTAAGTGATTGACATTAATGTATTCTCTCCATTCATGTGAGATTTATTAAAGAATGTTTTCTTGTAGACTGTAGCACATAGATGTATGATGCTAGTAGATGATCTAGAAGGGAAGGATATCCCTTGTTTATGCTTTCCAGGATGGGCGCCACAGAGAGTAGATTTTACTTTTCCAAAATCTAGTTGAGTTGCATTTTATGCAGTAAGAGCTTGGCCAAGCTATGCAGTCATTACATGGGATGGACTGATTTTATTTACCATCTCTCTGTCATTACCTAACATGGAACTTGCATGTTCTAATAGTATATAGAAATGCATGTAGTTGGGTATGCACTTTTCCCCCTTTCTCAAATTATTTTAGATAGCTAGGTGCTTGCAAGATCGAAAGAAATCTGGTTAGGAAAATCCCTATGGAAGTATAAATCTCATGAATTGGATGGAAAAGCACCTAAATCATGGAAGCGACTTTGACTAGTCAATGTGGAATGATACTTAGCGACGATTGGAAATCAATGACTAGCCATGTGAGGATTGATAGCTAGTGATGACTATCTAGCCAAGTGAGGAATTGATAGTCAAAGATGATTGATAGTCAATGACAAGCCATGAGTGGATTGATAGTTAGTGATGATTGTATACACCTAAAAATGGTCATATCTCAATAGTCTGGTAATTAATTAAATATTTTTAATATTTAATTAAATCTTTGAATTCGATCTACGTATAAATAAATCTAAATAATTTATTTATATTGTTCATTCTTTCATTTCGATTAAATAAATAAGTTTATTTAATCACTTTTCTTATCCATTTCTTAATTAATTAAATAAACATTATGATTTATTTATATTAATTATCATATAATCTTGGCTTGGATATTTTATTCAAATAAAGATTAAATATTTCAAATTCTTCTAAAGTCCATTCGTAATTAAATATTCCAAATATTTAATTAATTCTTCTAAAGTTCATTCGCAATTAAATATTCTAAATATTTAATTAAATTCTTCTAAAGTCTATTCGCAATTAAATATATCTCAAATATTTAATTAAATCTTCTATAGTTCTAAAATCAAAAATAAAACTCACATGAAATTAAATAAATTTATTTATTTAATTAATTTGGATTATCTTCAACAACCGTGAAACAAACTTCCAAAACAGAAAATTAAATTCCTCTATTCCTGTGCAAGCTTGTTCCCGTGGGTTGAAGACAAGGCTCCATTCTTCTCTCCAACCTCCCAACATCTTCCATCTTCCTCTCAACCTCTCCATCTCTCACCATTCAAAATTACCAAACAATCTCACAGCCATTGATCTTTGCCAGCTAGGCTCTTGCCTGTGAAAGTCTATAAAAAGGACTGCCAGGTCTTTGAAATCATAGAGAAGCTTTTGTAAAGGAAAACTATAGCCAATTTGCAATAGCACAGCCTTCCAGCATTCATAGCATTCTAGCATCATAGCATAGCATAGTAGTATTCCATATCATGGCCTATCATCCTCATAGCTTAGTTTCAATAGCATCCATAATCCACAACCCCTGTGCATAATCTACAGCCCTTGTGCATATCTGTATCAACATTTCACTCCACCAGCATATAGCATTAGAGAAGTACTTTCCTTTGCACACTCGTTCTGCAGGTTGCCATTCGGAGAAGCTTTGCTTACACAATCTGAGAGTAGCAGCTTCAAGAGAATCACTGGAGATAGAGAACAATGGAATGGTTCTGAAGAAGCTTTGTTTGAATTCTCTTTGATTTCATATTTTATTTAGCTTTCTTTAGTTTAATGTTTCATTTGTGTGTTTTTATTGTTTTACTTTGATACACATATTTCTATCACACATTTTTGGTGCCCATCGTGGGGCTCTTGCCCCAATTTTAATATCTTATTACAGATTTTTCTGACAGGTTATAGCTAAAAAGAGCGTATTAGCTCATTAAACATGGTTCAGCATAGTTCACACCCAGTTCAATGCCCGTGACAGATCCTGCAATGCCCGTGATAGATCCTGCAACGCCTGTGACCCATCATGTAGCACCCGTGATCCATCCTGCAGCGCCCGTAACAAATCCTGCAGTGCCCCTGATAGATCCTGCAGTGCCCCTGATAGATCTTGCAACGCCCGTGATAGATCCTGTAGCGCCTGTGACCCATCCTGCAGCGCCTGTGACCCATCCTGTAGTGCCTATGATAGATCTTACAGTGCCCATAAACTCTGTTTTAGTGCCCTTGATGTCTATTTTAGCAATTGTAATCTGTAACTTAAATATGATTTGACTAGATCCGACGCGACCACGGACAGTAAGAACTTTAAAAGAATGAAGCAATCCTAGGATAGTCACCTAATTCAAAATTAAGCAATCCTAGGATAGTCACATAATTCAAAATCAAGCAATCCTAAGATAGTCACTTCATTTTCTATTTTGGGCTAAAAAGAACTCCATGTCTTTGTGAAGCAACATCTTCACCTAGCATAGCAAATTGTTTATTTGGGTTTAAAATTGAACTTTTGTTTGCTTTGCTTTAAACGGTGATAGGCCTATGCTCTCCCCTTAACTGGGTGATCAAAATGCCAAACTCATCTATTTCATTTCATGCAATTTTAAGTTTTTATAATACCTTTTAGAGAGCCTGCTCTTGTGGGAAAAAGTACTCACCCAAGAGGAACGACTCAAGTGGGTTCAAGCCAAAG